>JAODPA010073059.1:0-30026 GCA_025585075.1 Nepenthes mirabilis
AATGGTTGTATTTTATTTTTCAGACAGCTTTAGAACATGTTAAATGATATAATTTAACTTCTAAGAACATTTAGATTATGATTATGATGAAATATTGATTGGTGGACAGCAGGTCATGAATTGATATTAATATAGTCTTATAATTATTTCGGTTGTTCGATGTATGGTTGTTGGGTATCAACTTATAGTTTATAATTTATTTTCATAAATTTATATACTCCGATTATATTTTTGGATGAACATCACTTCTTAAATAAGGTTTGATATCACATTTTAGGTCACTGTCAAAGTCACATGAAATGTGACACACGTTTTGGGTATTGTGTATGATTTAAATTAATTTTATTTATGGTTTATCGAGATATCGACATGTAACTCATATGCAAGGTTATTAAGGTGATTAGTTGATTATTCAATAAAAAGATAATGGTTAATTCGATATCGAAATTTGAGACGTGACAAATTATATAATATTGACTTTAAAATGACTTATTTAAACATGTCCACAGTTAGTCATTTTCACCTATCTTAGCCTAAAATGTTCATCCTGAAATACCGGGATATTATATGAGTTTTATAATATTTTATGAAATAGGAATAGATTAATATGCATGTAAAGTAAAACCATACAAAGTTAAAAATTATCAAATGTATGAATGTTTGGAATAAGAAATATTGAAGGAAGTTAGAAGTGAATAGTAACAAAAGAAGAAAGAATTTAGGTGTACTTGCATCCATTTATATTTACCAAAAATGTGCTTAAAATCTCTTTAAATTTACCATCTCCTTCTATCTCTCTTTTTTCTCTTCTCTTTCTTTCCATTCTTTTAAAATTAAGTAAAAATGATTTAAAATTGACTAAATAGACTATTTATAAAATACTAGCACACAAGCACAAATTAGGGACAACTCAAGCATAGAGGCTGATTTTGTACTGCACATGAGCACTTAAAAAGTATGTATGAGGCACCAACATTCTAGTTAAATCAAGCACAAGCACCTAACAAGCATGAATTATACACTAATATTTTGGTCTATACACACAAGAGCTTTATTTGTGCACACATTAGGCATAAGTATTCTATTCAAAATATATTCATATGTGGCTCAAGCGCATGTCAGCCACCGCTTGGGCTTAAATCATTTCAGTGCAATACTTAATTTTTGATCTAAATCCGTAATTAACTTTAAAAGTTTATCAATTAAATTAAATTTAGGATCAATAAAATAATTTGTGTAATTCATATCTTACATATCTCTTTTATACAAGTTTCATCCTTGGAATTCCATATACCACAATAAAGAAATAAATGTGAATACTTCTCCCAGACTTCATCTTTTCTCCTCTATGTGACCTCTTTAAATGAGTATTTCTCCATAAAACCGTGACTAGTAGAATAACCTCAATACGGAACACTTGCTCTAATCTCTCTAAAATTTAAATGAATTCTTCAATGTATGTAAATTTTTCATTAATCCTTAATGATTCATATTCAATGATATGTGAAGGGCTGTAGACATGTTTATGGAGCATTGATACATAAAAGATATTATGAATATCACCCAAGCTTAGAGAAAAAGCTAGCCAATAAGCGACTTCTTCAATCCTCTCCAAGATTTCGGATAACCCACTAAACTTTGCCTTCAATTTTTCTTTTAGCCCAAATCAAGAGATTTCTTTGGATGAAGATATCTTTAAAAATATATGTTGTCTAACCTCAAAGCTTAACTCAGATCTTCTATGATCTGCAAAACTCTTTTGTTGACTATGAGCAACCTATAGACAATCTTGGATCAATTGAATTTTATCTGGCATCTCTTGAATCACTTTTAGTTCAAAAAGTCTCTTATTTTTTACTTCCTCCCAATGAATATGGGAACAACATTTTATTCCATAAAATGCTTCAAAGGAATCCATATTGATACTTCATAACTGTTATTGCAGGCAAGATCATCTAGTGGTAAGTAGTCATTCTAATTTTCTTTCATCTTTAAAATTAAAGCTCTTAGTATGTCATCAAAAATTTCAATTTCTCATTTTGATTATCCATTTGTTTAGGAATAAAAAATCATGTTGAACTTTAAATTGGTACCAACTCTATATATAAACTCTCCTAAAATTTAGATATAAACGTTGGATATTGATCTAATATGATTAAAGTTGGGATTCCGTGAAGCCTAACTATCTCATTTATATATAATTTTGCCAGTTAATCCCTTGAAAAAGTTATTCTCACGGTAATGGAATGAGGCTGACTTGGCTAGCCAATCAACGATCACCCATATTGCATCAAGATTCCTTGTTGTTTTTAGTAAACCTAGCATAAAATCCATCATAACATACTCCCATTTCAAACTAGGCATCCGAATAGGTTATAAAAGGCTTGTTGGCTTCTTATATTCGGTCTTAACTTATTGATAAATCATATATGTTCTTATAAAAGCCATAATTTCTTTCATGTTGCACAACCAAAAGATTTTTTTCAAATCATAGTATATCTTATTAATTTTTGGATAGATAGTGTATGTAGATCAATAAATTCATTCAAATATTTCTCCTTTAAATTTTTAAAATTTGGTACACGTGTCCGCTCATAAATCCTCAAGACTCTATTAGGTTGGATGTTAAATTTAGCTTATGACTTCCTCTTCAAGTCTCCTACTAAGTCCACCAGGAATGGATAGTTTATTTACATTCCTTTGATCCTTTCAATTATTCTTGGTTTCACTTTAAAATATAATAAGATTATTTGTGTACCTTAAGAATATCTCTTGATATTATACTCTTTTATTCTGTCTAGTATCTTCATTTATTTAATATTTAAATGGGCCATTAAATTCATTATCTTATAACTCGATGCATCTTCAATAACAATGACCTTTCTCAGTTGATAATGAATTTTACAATCATAATTCTTTAGTAGATCTATCTATCTCATTTGTCTCATATTTAGCTCATTCTGAGAAAATAAGTACTATAAATTCTTATGATCCAAATAAATTAAAAATCTCTCTATACAAATAGTGCCTTCAAACATTATTGCCGCTAATTCTAAGTCATGGGTAGGATAATTCTTCTCATAGGTCTTTAGTTATTTTGCTTTGTAAGCAACTATTTTCTCATATTACATTGTTACTGTGACGACCCGACTTTTATTATCATCAAAAGTCGTCGTCAATTCTAATTCATATAATTTATGAAAAGATAAATAGATGAGCATAAAAATTTTTCTTATCTTTATTCAAACCCGAGATGCATTCTAAAGATAAATAATTTCATAAATCTCGAAATGTCACGGAAACATTCTAACATTCATAAGCAGCGGAATCAAAGTTACAAGTTTCCTCAAACAAAAATAAACAAAACTCCAAAAATCTGCTCCAGCCAGCTAAAACATTCAGTTACATCATAGGACTCTACTCAACTTCATCCTCTATAAGCTTGTCATCTGAAAATTTGTAAGAGTGAGCTTACAAAACCTAGCAGGATACTCACATGCAGAAAACACAAGCATACATATAATCAAAGTATAGATCATAATATAGTATAATAAAAATCATCATATCGTTTCTTCTTGGTTCATATTCTTTTCATCTTGTCTTCATCAAAATCATTCAGAATTCATATAATCTTTAGGGATCGGACGGGAGCGGACAACATCGAGAACGGGTTGTGTGTTACCCCACAACCTAAAGTCGTATCCCCTCATTATGCTCCCCGGGGCGGGAGGTTATGCCTTTAACCCGGAATATGAGGCCATAGTCCATAGTTCTTATGCTACCAAAAGGTCCCCTCCCGTGGCCCAGGAGGCATACTCGAGTGTCACTCCAATATCCTTCATCCATTTTTAACAGCAAGTTTAATAGAAACTCGATTCTTGGTTCGTGTTCTTTATTGGCCATATATCATAGTTCAAAAGTCGAAAGAGTTTCACTTACTGTCCATAATCCATATGTTTTCTTATTCTTTACTGAAGTTCATATCATCAAAGCCGAAGCTCATTTTTCCAAAGCAAAATCCGAAGTTAAATTTTCCGAAGCTCTTTTTAATATGTAAGCCGAAGTCTTGAAATGGAAAGCTCTTTTTAACTTCCAAAGTTCATTGCCGGAGTTAATTTCCTTTAATCAAGCCGGAGTTCGTTTTCATGCAAAAGAAGCCGGAGTTCATGAATAAGAAGCCGGAGTTCATTTTATGAATGGTGGAGCACAATTACATTATGCTCCATAAGTCGGAAGTTCTTTAAATCAGGGACGGAGTACCGTTTTCTTTTTAAAAGACGGAGGACTTGGACGGAGCTCTAAACGGACGGAGTGCTTTTGTTTTAAAGAAATCCGGAGCTCAAAGGGACAGAGTGGATTCTCTTTTAAAGAATCCGGAGCTTAAGGGCCGGAGTGGCTTTTCTTTCTAAAGTTCGGAGCTCAAAACCTGAAACTCATTTTATTTCCAGAGTCCGAAGCTCACAAATTTCGGAGTTCAATTTCTTTTAAAATTTGAGGTTCTAAAATCCGAAGTTCATTTTCTAATAAAAATCCGAAGTTCTTAATTCAGGGTGCATTTCTGTTAAAACCCGAAATTTTAAATCCGAAGTGACTTTCTTTCATAAATCCGAAGCTCAAATGCCGGAGTGAAAATCCAGAGTGCTTAAAGGGACGGAGTGCCTCATTGACGGAGTACACCTCTTTTCCTTATTCCGGAGTGCTTAAAGTCCGAAGTACATTAAATACGAAATTTATAAGCCGAAATTCAAAACAAAGGAACGGAGTACTTTTAAAGACGCAAAGGCCGGAGTTCATTTTGGACGGACTTCCTTATTCAAACAGAAGGCCGGAGTAACTTTTTCACAATGAGACGGAGCATCTTATTCATAAAGGCCGGAGTACTTTTTTTTTTCACAGTGGACGGAGCACAAAATTCATTAAAGGCCGAAGTTCATTTTTTTACAGTGGACAGAGCGCATAATTCAAAATGGACGGAGCATACTATTCAAAGGGCCGGAGTTCATTTTATTTCTACAGTAGGCCGGAGTTCATTTTCGTTTTCTGTAAGGACGCCGAAGTTCATTTATCTTGAATTTCAAAGATTGAATTTGACAGAACATTAACAGAATATAACTAAAATCATGCATAATAGAATTTCCTTTAAACATGCATTTCAGAGCGAACAGTAAAATCATACTCATACAGAATATCATATAATTTCATAATAACATAAATGAACATGAGTTTTAGAAATAGGGGTGAGTATCTTGCCTGAGTTCTTTTCTACTTTTTCCTTAGCTTTCTGCATTCTGCTTTTAGAAGAGTTTCTAGTGGTGCCTTTTTCCTGAGACCCTAAGGCCCTTATTTATAGCCCTAAGTTTGGTGGCCCTCATTTATAATTTTTCATATTTTCCAACGTTGCTATAAATCATCCTACATTTCCCATGAGAATTTGCTTTCCAACATGTATCGGGAACTGCAGACATTCAATGCTGCTCCTTCCCCAAAATTCTGCCTTAACTGTGACCGGACTTCGTCAACAAGTCCGGACTCGCATTTTACTTCGGAAATCCGGAGTGATCCGGATGCGTTTTCACGTCGGGAATCCGGAGTGTTTTCTTTCGGTAAATCCGCACGCATTTTTACTCCGAAAATCCGGAGTGATTTCTTTCAAGCAATTCCGCACGCGTTTTTACTCCGGAAATCCGGAGTCCTTCTTTTCAAGGAAATCCGAACCTCTAAGAAAAACCGCGATTCAGATTCCTACGGAATCCGGTTTTCATTTACCAAGGAAAATCCGGACTTCATTTACCCAACGAAATCCGGACTTCTTTTATCATGGAAATCCGGACTGCATTAAGAAAATCCGGACAGCAATTTCCCAAATGAAAATTTCGGACTTCTTCACATTTGGTTTTCCGGTCAACGGGCGTTGACTGGACCTGATGGTTAAAATTTCCTTATTCAAATTTTTAGGTCGTTATAGTTACACACTCTAATCTATTCTTAGATATGCCACAGTAAACTATAAATCCACCAAATCCTTTTGATATCACTATGATCAAGGGGATTGTTAGATAGTTCTTTGACTTCTAAAAACTCCTTTCGTGATTTTCATCCCAATAAAAGTCCAACTTCTTTTGCATTAAAAGGCATTGCAATTCTTAAAAAATTCTCTCCAAATCTTTAATAATGCCCAACCTACTTGAGAAAACTTTGCACCTCTGTCACCGATGTAGGATGTCTCCAATTTCAATCTTTTTAGGATCGATCAAAATGCCTCATTTAGAAATCACGTGGCCTAGAAAAATTACTTTTTCTAGCCAAAACTTATACTTCTTTTACTTGGCATATAATCTTCTCTCTCTCAGTATTTTTAAGACAATTCTCAAATGAACCTCATATTGTTCATAACTCATCGCATAGATAAATATATCATCAATAATCGCCTCCACAAATTTATTGAGGTAGAATTGAAACACCGGATTCATCAAATCTATAAGCATTATAGGAGCATTAGTTAATTTGAAACGTATCACTAAAAACTCATAATGATCATACTCGATGGTTAACTCAATTAGAGACTGGAGTAGGAGTGGTTTTGAGAACTCCTGACGGGTCGGAGATGAAATACTCAATGACTCTTAGATTTTTTGGCCACCAATAATATCATTGAGTACAAAACCTTGTTGGCTAGACTCAAGCTAGCAAAGGAATGCTTAGCTAAACACTTAGTTGTCCACAAGGATTTAAAGCTGATCATCAATCAAGTCATCAGAAAATTTAAAGTGTCTATCCCATTACTCACAAGGTATTTTACCAGAGCAAAGGACCTGAGCGATGCATTTGACAGAGTGGACACACACCACATCTTGAGAGAAGACAATTAGAAGGTAGATCATTTAGCAAAAATAGTAGTGACTAATAATCTCGAGCGATACGCTCGAGATACGTGAGAAATTCTTGCAACTCTAAGCTTAGATGAGCTAGAAATAGAGGTACATCAGATCTTAGATGGCGATATCTGGATGACTGTGTACAGAAGGCACCTCATCAAAGGCCTTCTATCGGGAGAGCCAGACGGCGCCAAGCATATAAAGAAGACAGTAGATTGGTACACTATCATAGACGAGAAATTGTACCACTAAGGGTACTCTGTCCCTTACATGCTATGTCTCATGTTAGAAGAAGCTGACTGCGCATTGAGCAAAGTATATCACAATATCTACGGATCACACATTAGGGGTAAGAACCTAGCATTCAAAGTCATATGACAGAGTTAGTTCTGGCCAACAATGAAGCAAGGCACTATAAAATTTATGAGGAAATGTAAAAAGTGCGAAATCTAAGGTAACATTCCTCATCGACCACACATAGAACTGTAGACCCTACAGTCACCCCGACCATTCGCATACTGGGGGCTTGACATATTAAGCCCATTGTCCATTGCATTTGAATAAAGAAAGTTTGTCATAGTGGCATCAACTACTTCATAAAATGGGCAGAGGCCTTTTCACTAGCACGGATAACTGAATAGAATGCAATAAAGTTTGTTCAACCAAGTATCATATGTAGATTTTGGATTTTTGAGATTATAATGACCAATAATAAAACCTAATTTACTGGCAAATAATTCACCAAGTATTGCACAAATTTAAAAATTCAACTGGTTCACACTTCTATCACCTATTCGTAAGCCAATGGGTAAGTAGAAATGACAAACCAAACTCTACTATACGGATTGAAAATGAAGCTAGAAGATGTAGGGGGCTCTTGGGTGGACAGGCTACTTTCTGTGTTGTGGTCCTACTGGACGATATTGAGGGAACCTACATTAGAAACACCCTTCAGTTTATGTTATAAAACTGAAGTGGTCATCCCAATGGAAATAAATTTGCCGAGCCTCTAAGTGAAAAGTTTCAACCCACTAAATAATTTATAACAACTAACAGAGCATCTCGATTTGCTCGAAGAAGCTCAAGATGTAGCAAGGCTGCGCATGGTGACTTATCAGTAATGAATAATTTAGTATTATAACAAAAAAGTGAAAGCCCACCAGTTTGAGATGGGAGACCTAGTTTACGGAGCACAAAGGCAATAGGCAAAACCACAAATAGGAATAAACTATCCCATAATTAGGAAAGACCATTTCTAGTCTTAGTAATTCTTCGAAATAGTGTGTACAAGCTACACGCCCACAATGAAAAAAATTAATCCTGATGACATGAAATGCCATCCACCTTAAGAAATATTATTAGTGAATCTACATCAAACACATATAAGCTTTACACATGCCATACGAATTACGTGTATGATGTAATTATATTTAAATTAATAAAATAGTCATTTATTATTATATTGTTCTTATGAATGCTTGTATGTTATTGTATAAATCAAATAGCCTAGATTGAGCCTACGTTCAACAAATATTTTCACCTGAAATTGACCTGCTAAAGCACAATTAAAACCTCGGTCAAGACAATTGAGAGGCCTAAATGAGGTCGAATAAAAAACCTTGGTCTAGATAATTGAACGACCTGAATGAGGTTCAAGACTATAGCCTAGGGGCTTATAGGTAGAAGTTTAATCCTCCCTAAAGTGGTGAAAAGCAAAATAAAACTTTAGGGGGCTTTTCAGCATGCGTGTGACAACTCTCTCTAACAGGGATGATTACCGTCAGTTTAGTACGGTCGATGATCTAGGCTCTGTCAAAGCTTGGCAACTATGGCAACCAAACCTAGATGACCATGAAAACGCTTTCCCAGCATAAGTGCTATAATGTTCTCTCACATGGATGAGCACAATCGGACAAATATGTCCAACTAAACCCTACAACAATAGTAATAACACTTAGTCAGCAAATAAAAGGAATGTTAAGCAAGAGATTCAGCATAAACACAAAGATGTTAGTGACGAAGATCAAAATGATCTAACGGATTTATTGATAAATTGATATTTCCAATGAGGAGATCGGAAACATCCATCAAAAGATTACAAAACATTGCCAAATGCCTACACTCGAATAGAATGACTATTCTAAAGCTATGAGCATCCTAGTAATCATGGTGAAGGCTCCCTACCTGTCTCCTAGAAATCAGTCAAATCTAATCAGCGAGGAGCTCCAACATTTCTCGGATCAGGGTAGCCTAGTAAAAAGTCAAGAGCAACCATGAACACGATTCACTTGCAACTATGGAAATCATCCTGGAATCTATCATCCAAGGCAAGTCCAACTTCCTCCGGATGGAGACGAGTCCTCAGCTCTCATCTGAGTCGGGCACACTTGGTTCGAAGATTGAAAAATTGCTACTCAACCTCCTAGAGCTTGTCCTCAAGTATGGCGACTCGATCCAAAGTCAGAGATCTTTCACTAGAGAACTTCTAGGATCTCATAATCCACTCAAACAACTCTTGGTCAAGGAAAGTATCCCAGTCTCAACTCTGTTATGCCTTGGCATTGATAGCATCCACTCGGATCTCCATCTCCCTAAGAACCGTAGGATCAGCAAACGTTTAGGATAGATGAGAAATTTAGCATCCCGATAGTACAACATATTTGTAACCAAACGTATCACTACTAGCAACTACAAAGCAAAAGAGTCGGCTAGAAGCGATGATGAAAAAGAGGCACTTTAAACCCTTGAAGTCCCTGAAAACTCAGACTTTGAAGCCTCTGGAAACTCAGACTCTGAAGCATCAGAGTGAGGCATCTCTTTTGCAGCCATGGCATCCGGATTATTATCAATTAATTCTTTAGCCACCTCATTGTTATTGATGCACTCCTCAATAAAAACAGTAGGAGGTGTTGAGACGGGTGCATCAGGTGATGAGCTGACAAAAATGGGGACCTTGTACTCGGCCACGGATGGGGAGTTGATTGGCTTAATTGATCTGCTGCCTATGGGGTCATTTATTCTTTAGGCGGAAGGAACAGGAACCTCACCGCCATCAACAAATCTAGTTGCCTCTTCAAAATTTAGACGAATTGGAGAAGAATGAATGGAGCCTAGCCTCCACAATGTCTCGCCTGCATGTTTTGCAATCGTTGGTTCACAGGCCTCATCCACGATTCACTCATAATCGGTTGAGAATTTTGAAGAAGGAACTACCCCGCTAGCCACCCTTTCAAGAGAGTCCTGGATAAACAACTCTCCCGACTTCTTCTTGGGCCAACGAAATAGAATGGAGATGGCGTCTTTCTCTTCCATCCAGACCTCCCAGTTGACGTCGGTGAATACATCCAGGCTGAGCCGAGTACCCGTCCTTCTGAGAGAGTTGGCACTCTCTTCAACATGCTCAATCAGCGGCCAAGCTATCCAATCTCCTCTATTTGAGACATCTCCGGAATAGGCACTATTGATTCCATCCCAATTATTGGAAAAAGTCCAGCCAGAAGAAACCATCAAAAAAAGAATTGATTTTTTCAACTCTTTATTGAGTTAGGGTTTCCCCACTTATTTTAAACTTCTTGCGGTGGGTGAAAAAATTCTAGTCTGCATCTTGGTTGAACTGAAACATCACCTTCACGGACCAAGCATCCATGAGAAGTTTCTTATAACAGAAGAACATATATAAATAAATCAAATATCAAAGAGCATTGTGATAGAGGTATGCCACTAGAATCTTAAGAGCCTCCAGGATCTCATACAGCTCTTTTACGAAGGGAATATGAAGGCCCTCCTTAAGAAGGGTCCTATAGATAGTATTGAATTTGAGTCGAAGAGCATAAGCTTTGTCTTTAGCCTCGAGCATTAAGTATGGAATTGCGACAAGGACATTGTACTTCTCATACATAGCACCCACATTAGTGCAAGTGAGAATAGACCGGATCGCAGCGATGCCCTAGAAGGTTGCTCGAGAAGCCATGGAAGCGGTAAAAGAAGGGCAAGTTATGGTGGAGCGATTCGAGAAATGAAGAAGAGTAGAAACAGTAGAAGGTTAGAGTTTAAATATTCAAAACTTTGGCCTAGGTATGGTGTTATTTAAGGGCACTGAAGAGGTGTGTCTCTATAATGGTTGAGACACGTGCCTACACCAGAGAGTACTAGGCATGTCAACTTTGCTATTCAGTAATGATGGCCTGACACTCCCTGCACAACAGGCAGATAGCTGGCGGATTTGATGTCCAAATTAGTGAATTTTCGACATAGTGTAGGTTATGATGCCTTGACACATCACTTTCCAAGACAGTAGATTGATGACATATGACCTTGATACAGTTAAGACTAATTTGATGAATTTACAGATACTTAGTTGAGCATTCAAAGTAAATTATTATAAGTCGGATTGTCAGAAGATCGAATTGTTAGTGATCCGAGTTATCGGATTGTTAGAAGTTACACAACAAAAAAAATAATATGCAAGTACTTCAACTATTGGAGCTATACAATAAAGACAAAAAAGACAAACAATTGATAGTATATTGGAGCTATACAAAAAAAGGATATAAGAATATTGGAGCTATACAATAAAGATAAACAATATTTAGGAAGTTCCATTCATTAATTCTTTTCACAAAGTAGAAGTTTTCAACATTGAAAGTATAATTCAGAAGAGGATAAAATAATACATGGAACAATGATCCGACTACAATAATCCAATCGATCTTGGGAGGAACACAAAAAGAAGAAAAGCTTACAACCCAAAAAAATTAGCGGTACTCTACGAATTGCACATTTTAGACAAAAAAGAGTAAAAAAGCACTCCCTAGAGAAATAGTAGCAGCCCCTTTCAATACTGTAGCAGAGTAGACTGCTTGACACAAGTGGGGAGAGGAGGAAATTGTCTGCCAAAACTTGACAGCTTGCTACAATGATGAAGGGCCGGGTTTGGGTTGGATGTAAAAGAGAAAAACCAATATGACTTCCCATACCAAAGAGGGTAACCAAGGCAAATTTCAAGCGTATCATCGGGTCTTAACTTCATGGACTAGATGAATGCTTCAATTGACTTTGGCTTGTGGTTGTGAAGGCTCTATGCTGGCTTCGAACAGTCATACCACTTGGCAGGTAAAAGATGTTTCGTGATGCAAAGTATAGAGAGCCTTACCATTTATAGTCGAGAGGGCCTGTTTTCGATTGGATGTAAAAGAGAAAAACTAAGGTGACTTCCCATATAAAAGAGGGTAACCAAGAAAAATTTTAAGTGTATCATCGAGTCTTAACTTCATGGACTAGATGAATGCTTCCATTGACTTTGGCTTGTGGTTGTGAAGGCTCTATGCTGGCTTCGAACAGTCATACAACTCGGTAGGTAAAAAATGCTTCGTGATGCAAAGTATAGAGAGCCTCACCATTTATAGTCGAAAGGACCGATTTTGGGTTGGATGTAAAAGAGAAAAACCAAGGTGACTTCCCATATAAAAGAGGATAACCAAGGTAAATTTTAAACGTATCATCAGGTCTTAACTTCATGGACTAGATGAATGCTTCCATTGACTTTGGCTTGTGGTTGTTAAGGCTCTATGCTGGCTTCGAACAGTCATACCACTCGGCAGGTAAAAGATGCTTCGTGATGCAAAGTATAGAGAACCTTACCATGTATAGTCGAGAGGGCCGGTTTTGGGTTGGATGTAAAAGAGAAAAACCAAGGTGACTTCCCATATAAAAGAGGGTAACTAAGGCAAATTTCAAGCGTATCATCGGGTCTTAACTTCATGGACTAGATGAATGCTTCCATTGACTTTGGCTTGTGGTTGTGAAGGCTCTATGCTGACTTCGAACAGTCATACCATTCGGTAGGTAAAAGATGCTTCGTGATACAAAGTATAGAGAACCTTACCATTTATAGTCGAGAGGGAAGATTAGCGAACATTTAATCTAAGAAGATAATGCGTCTTAGTATTGATAGTAGATAATCGAATCAAATCCTATCAAATAGAGTAATGGATTTGTAGAATATCTAGGGAAGGAGCACACATGGAAGATTTACTACAGACGTCCCATCATGAACATGTTGAGAGTTAAAAATTTAAACCTCCCAATATGGGAGCTAGCGAAGGATATGACAATACACAGGCCGGCCCTGAATCAGTATAAAGAAGGAAGAAGAGCCCAAGTAATGATGACTCATCAGAAAATCCTTTGAACTCAATAAACAACAGGCGCGGCAATTGACCTAAGAGGCACGACTCAAACTATCCAGTAATAAATGAGCATTAATGGATAATCATTGCATAGTTTCAGGCGATTAGCGCACCAATCCAATAGCTGAAAACTGTACGGCCCTGTTGATAAATGAAGATGACAGTTATATGAATAATTCCCCGTATAATTGTAGAGGCGTAATGTCCATATATTAGATTAGGGGTCCGCCAGCCAAATGACACTTTTCCCTATAAATAAAGTCACTCTCTTACAAAGAAAGGGGACCTAAAAGGAGACGAAAAACAAACAAATGTCCAGACAAGAAAACAAGGCAATACATTACTAAAGCCACTATTCCGTACGAGTGCTCAATTCCAAAGCCACTCTCATCCTAGTGCAACACTTCAAAAGCTGCTCACCCATCCGAGCTCATCCTCCAGAGCACAACTCTCTAACAAACTCTCAATCCCCATCCACTTGTATTTACTACCTTTTATCTTTATCTCTCGAGTAGATAGATTACTGACATGAATATCAGATAATATATATTAGAGAGAGAGTTTTGTATTCATTTTACCTATTATTCGTTTGTTATGGCGTGTAATATCCCGATTTAGAGTAACAAAGATAAAATTCGTTTTCTAATCAGACGCCCAAATAAGATGGCTCCTTAATTTGTTCGTCAATTCAAATCTAGAGATGTATCACTTAGAATGATATAGTATCAAGAGGGAGTAAAATTCACTTGCAAGATTATAAAAATAAGAATGAACTTGGAATTTCACTTGCTCGGAAGTTTTCTCCAGGGAAACAATAACAGTAACTCCAACAGTAGAAGCAGCAAGTTCCACAGCAGTAGCGGCAGCGACAAAGTCTTCAGAGCATTAATAGCTGATTTCTACAGTAGCAGCAACAGGGCTTATCGGCAGCGCAGCCATGGAGTTTTAGCACAGAGCTTCAGCAAAAGCAAAATCGGCCCTCTCTCTTTCTCTTACTCTCCCTTCTCTCTCTCTCTTTCTGTCTGTCTGTCTATCTCTCTCTCTCTCCCCTCTCAGTTGTTTCTGATTACAATAGATGATAAAGAGGCTGTGCGCAATAAAGGGACCAAGGCGATATGAGCTGAAGGGTGCTGTGCCACGCATTTGCGGCCATTCGATTGAATCGAACTATCGTTCGACTATTTTTTTGAAAGGAATCTTGTGTGTGTGCGGCTCGTTCATACTCACATATTATTTCTTTTTTCTTTTTTTTTCTTATCAAAATCACAGTCATTGAATTTGTCTCTAATCTGACAACTGTAAATCATCTATCAAATGAAAGAAATGAAAACCTTGATTCATAGCCGTAGTAGCAAACAAACGAAGAAAGAGAGAGATAGAGAGCAGTGCCATCTTCTTCATCTCCTTCATCTCCGTCTTCCTTCTACAAGCTTGTTGCCAATTTATCTGCCATTTGCAACTGCAATTGTGAGTATATTCATTTTCTTACTTTTTTCTTTTCCTATTTTGTCAGGAATTGTTATATTTTTCTCAAAATGTCAAATTTTTTAATTTTTTTTTGTGGTTTAATATTTTAGGATATTAGGATGAAATATTATATAAATATTCCATTATTTTGAAAACATAATTTCTTATTAACTTTCATAACCGTCCTCTCTCATTCTATTCCTCTTATTCAGTTGATCCCTTTGAACTAATTTCTTGCTTGATTTGTTGTTTGATTTTAGCCCTCATCTCTCCCCCTTTGAACGATTGTTGTCTTGTGAGAGCTTTATGTAAAACTGCCTTATTCTATCTCCTCTCCCCATTATATTCTACTCCTGACGAAGGGACTTTTAATTAGGCTACAATTTTAAGATTAGTGCATGTTTAGGCTCTATTCAGACGTCATTGGGTTAGCAATTAGTTCTTAGCTCTTACTATCTTTGGATCTACTAAATACAAATTATAACAAATTAGTTGCTAAACTTAATAAGACAAACGTTCAAAACATTGATTTTAGGAAAGAAAAAAAATCATCTGTAGTTTTTCCTGAGTCATTCGGTGTTACAAGCTCATGAAGTATAGCTTTATGATAATCCTATATAATATCTATTGATTAATGAATTTTAACTGCATTGTAAATAGAATAGGTGTTGAAAAATCAGTTGTTAAAGTATATAATACTACACCTATGTTTACTTTAATTATTTTACTCCTGCAAAATCCCTTCTTGGGCACTTCTTCTATCTAAATTATTTTTTTCAGCAATCATTCTCCCTCTTCATTGCGTGAGCTTTTCACTTTGGCAAAAACCATGTCAGTACCTATTTTCATAGAAAGAGTCATGATGGTACGTCTATAGTAGGTCAGCCCAATAAGAGAAACGGTTCAGATCCACGAAGGCCCATGTGCACGTTTGAACGGTTAACGCCAGACGTTGACTGGATGAGAGGCTAAATTAGGCGGCCAACAGGCTCCCCATGAGACGGCTAACATTTTTGTTAACCGGAAGTCCTACAGTAAGCCAGCCCAAGAGAACAAGCCTCACGTGGGCCAGGCTCAGTTTGGCCCGCTCCTCTATACGCGACCAGCAACGATCTCCTTCCCTAATTTTGTGCCTATCCAAAAGATAATTTTCACTATAATAGACACCAGAAGATTCAGCGCACGTCCCACAAGGAAAGCACCAAATTTTCTCTTCTTGCCCACTGTAAACCATAACGGTAACATGATACAGAAGAAATGCGATTAATCCTGAGAGCCGTTACCCGCTAAGAATGGAAGCAATCTCAATAGATTGCTGAAATCAGGCCTTTCTGCTAAGGAAGGATGTCCGGCAAAGTACAGGGATCACGCTTTCCTGCCCAAGAAAAGTCGCCTAACACTTCATTTATAAAAAGCCAATGGAGTCTCCACTCCAGGGCATACTCACTACTAAGGCTACAAATTCTCACTACTGTAATCACATGCTCATCTCAAACTTCAGAGGCACCCTTCTCTTTCAAAGCTTTCAAGTGCTTCGACAATCCTCCAAGCTCTCAGCCTTATAAGACTCGATCTCACTTTCTCTCTCTCTCTCTACGTTTCTTGCAAACATAGGGCTGAGAGACTCTATTCCCCGCAAGCCATTAGAACACCTCTCAAGTCTGATTCCAAGCACTCATCTCAAACACTCCTTACCCTTCCTCTCTATCTACTCTCATTTCAATTTCCCTTCTTAAAAGACGAATGCCGATTATTGATTTGAGCGTCAGAGTATTTTTGGTGAGACAACATCCCGCTGACACCTGACCTCTTGTTTGTTGTAGTGGTATACAGGATTTAGACTTGGTGAATAGAGCTAGACCCAGATAATCAAGTTAACTTGAATTTGTTCAAAATTTGGATCTAGGGGCGCATCATTGACGCCGTCTGTGGGAAAGCTTACAAAAAGCCTACCACGTTTTTTCAAAAAAGTCTCTCATTTTCACCCCCCAAGCTAACCAGAATGGTGAACACAAGAGTATAAGCTAGCGAACCCGCTAAAGACATGACCTCTCCTGACCATGCTGCTGGTGTTATGGTCAACGGGATAGTCAATAGGGTGCCCACACCCTTCTTTCAGCATCTGGTGAAGTATATGCAGAATACCAATAAGATACTCCAGACGCTCTACTCCCGCCAGGAGCACTCTCAGCTAGAGGCAACGCCCACGACTGTCCCTATATCGGCCTCTAAGAGAGGAGGCCAGAGGAAGAAGAAGTCGGCCAAAAAATCCATAAGGCCGGCCAACATCCAAATGCCTGAATCCTCACGAGCAATTAGCCAGCCCAAGCTTGAAGAGCACTCAGGGAGTATGACTCCGGAGGAAAGTCCAAAGTGAAGGAACCCCCGATATTCTGGGCGGAGACCAAGACCTAGGCCTAGGAAGGAGCCTCTCGGTTTATCAGCTCCACTAGGGGCAGTAGCCGACCACTTACGGGCCACACTAGGGAAAGAACAGAGTTGAGGACCTATCGTAACTCCAAGAGATCAACCAATGCTACCCGGGCAAATCCCAGGTTAGAGAAGATCTGAAATCACATGTTCAGGGACGACGAGCATGCTATCGATCTGGACAGATCTCCTTTCACAGCGGAGATATTGAATCGTCCAATATCATCCAAGTTTAAGATGCCTCCCATTGACTCTTACGATGGGAGTACTGATCCAGTGCATCATCTCGATCATTTTTGTACCCATTTGAGTCTACAAGAGTTAGAGGACGCAGCAATGTGCTGCTACTTCCCGCTAACCTTGAAAGGGGACACTCATATATGGTTCCACCACCTTCCTTCAGACTCGATGAGGAGTTTCAAGGAGTTGACCGACCTCCTTTTAGCCAAGTACGCCTCCAATCGTCGAGAAGAGAAGTAGTCGTGGAACCTCTCCCACATCAAGCAGAAGCAGGGAGAGAATCCTTGGAAGTTTCTGGATCGCTTCGTGGTTGAGGCCAGGTGAATCTCTAGGCTCATGGAGGAGATGAAGTTGGGTAGTTTCATCTTTGCATTGACATACGGGGACTTCTTAAGGTACCAAGCACACAAGAACCCACAGACCATTTGAGAGGTGGAATCTATTACCCGGGCCTATGTGGTGGCAGAAGAGGCCAATGAGACTAAGTGTCCCAAGCGGACGGAGCAGCATTGCTCATTCCCAGGAGAGGAAAAAAGCAAGTTCGACGGTGGCGATCACTCCCGCAGAAAGCACCACAAGACCAGATCACTGGAGCACAAGGACTACGGGCCAATCAGCCTAACACCTTTGACTGACAATCATTCAAACGTCTTCATACAGATTCGTGGAGAGAAATTCCTTAAATAGATCAAAACACTTAAGAAATCGGAGGGAGTTCATCGATCTCTCAAACACTCCATAGAGGACTACAAAACTCTTCAGTTCGAGATAGAAGAGCTGATCCGGAGGGGCCATCTCACTAGGTTCGTCAAGAGTCCTAGCCAGAACTCTAGCACTGCAGGTGGAGAAGGACCAAAGCCTTCCACTCTACGGAATCGGGTTGCGGCAGGAGTGCTTAATATGATTACCACTTGGCCGACCAAGAACCCGATGAACGACAAGGAGCAATGGGCTGGGAGGAAGAGGCAATGCTTCGCAGATAATGTCATTAGTTTTAGTGATAGTGACTTAGCACATGTAATTTTTTCCCATGCAGATCTCCTTGTTGTATTCACATTCATTTCGGACGGTAGCGTCGACTACAAACTAAAATGAGTATTTGTTGACAAAGAAAGTTCACGTGACTTACTCTACCTCGATACGTTTTTTAAATTTAGTTTAAAAAAGAATCAATTAAAACCTACCGAAGGCCCGCTCTACGGCCTTAACAACGAATTGGTGCCAGTCTAAGGGATGATCCAATTATAGGTCACCCTGGGCACATACTTGAAAACAACAAGTCGTAGACTTACCTTTTTAGTAGTTGACTTGCCCTCCATATACAACACTATATTAGGCCAACCATGCCTAACAGCGTTCAGAGCGGTCACTTTGATACCGCACCTTAAAATAAAATTTCTGACGCAATAAAGCGTGGGCGAAGTGTTGGGTGACCAGGTCATTGGGTGAACTTATTACATGTCCCAAATTGCTCTTAGTGGCAGCGCCAGGATGGCAGGAGAACTCAATCATCGAGATAAAACAACCCTACAACAAGTGCAGTTTGGTGAGACAGTCGACTTTGTCCCGTTGAACCTGAAAGATTCGGAGAAGTGCATACAGATCGGTGGCTCACTCACTGGCACACAGTGCGATGAGCTGATCATGTTCTTACAACTGAATGCTGACATCGTCGCGTGGACTTCCGCTGACATGCTTGGGATTCCGGCAGGAGTAATGGTCCACAGTTGGGCCTCGATCTCGGCCGCAAGCCCGTTAGGCAAAAACAAAGGAACCACTCGGTGGAGAAGTTGGTCGCCATCTGGGAGGAGGTAAGGAAACTGTTAGATGTCGGGTTCATCAGAGAAATCTAAGACTCAAATTGGCTCTTTAACGTCACCCTGGTGAAGAAAAGTAACGAAAAATGGTAAATATACATCGATTTTATCGACGTTAATAAGGCTTGTCCGAAAGATAGCTTTTCTTTATCCAAGATTGACCTGTTGGTAGACTCTATGTCCGGATATGAGCTATTAAGTTTTATAGACACATACTCAGGGTACAACCAGATCCCGATGAGCCCAGAGGATGAGGAGCACACCTCGTCCATGATAGACTAGGGCACTTACTGTTATAAAGTAATGCCCTTCGGTCTGAAGAACATGGCGGCCACTTACCAGCGGCTCATAAACAAAATATTTGAGAAATAGATCGGCCATAATATGGAGGTGTACATTGATGACATGCTCGTCAAAAGTAGGACCACTGGCGTCCATATTCTCGATTTGGCATAATCGTTTGAAGTGCTCTACGCACATTAAATGAAGTTGAATCCGACCATGTGCGTCTTCAGAGTGGCCTTGGGAAAGCCTTAGACTCGACTTCCTGACCACCAACAACGTTGTCGAATAGGAAGCCCTGTTAGCCGGGTTAAGATTGGACAAAGTATGCTCAGTCAAGCAACTAGCTGTCTATAGCAGCTCTGAGCTAATCGTTAACCAAGTTAACAGGAGTTTCAAGGCGAGCATTCAATACTTTGCAAAATACTTGACCAAGGTAAGGGAGGCCACCCAGAGTTTCGACAAGCTAACTCTGGTCTATGTTCCCAAGATTGAAAACTAGAAGACCGACCAACTGGCCAAAGCGGTGGCGGCCAAAAACCCAGAGCAGTACTCAAGGGACATGAGGGACGTTCTAAACACTCCCATCATAGAGAAACGGGAAGCGATGCAGATCTCTGGGATAGAGAATTAGATGACACCGTACCTAAGATATCTGGCAGATGGAGCATTACTAGAAGACATGGACGAGGCCAAGCAGATCAAGAAGACAACCGGTTGATACACTGTAGTCGATAGACGGCTGTATCATCGCAGTTACTCAACTCCATACTTTTAGTACCTAGCCCCCGAGTGGGCTGACTACGCCTTCGGCAAAGTCTATCTTGGAATTTGCGGATCGCATATCAACGGCATGAACTTGGCATTCAAGATCATGCAATAAGACTACTATTGGCTGTTAATGAAAAAGGATATACTCGAGTTCGTAAAGAAGTGTATGAGTTGTCAGCTTCACGGCAACCTTCACCACTAGTCGTTCGCCGAGATGAAGTCCCTCTAGGTGCCTTGGCCCTTCGCATAGTAGGGACCTGACATCCTCAGCCTATTTCCCATCGCGACGGGGCAAAGAAAATTTATCATTACAGGCATCGACTATTTCACCAAATGGGTTGAGACCATCCTGCTGGCTAAGATCACAGAGCACAACGCTCTTGAATTCATGCACCAAAGTATCATCAGCAAATTTGGCGTTCCAGATGTTATAGTGACTGATAATTGAACTCAATTTTTAGAAAAACGCTTCACTAAGTATTGCGCTAGCCTGGGCATTAGGTTGATCCACACTTCGGTGGCATACCCTCAAGCGAATAGACAGGTGGAGGTCACAAACTACCCACTACTCCACGGACTTAAGATCAAGCTGGAGGACGCAGGGGGCTCCTAGTTAGACGAGCTCCCCTTCATTCTCTAGTCCTACTGGACGACTCTAAAGAAGCCAACTCGTGAGACGCCCTTCAATCTTTGCTATGGGCTAAAGCGGTGATCCCGGTTAAAATCGGGCTTTCAAGTCTTATGGTCAAATCTTTCAACCCACAAGGTAACTGCTAAAAAATTCAAGAACACCTAGACTTGTTAGACAAAGCCTGTGACGCTGTCAGGATGTGGACGACAGCCTACCAACAGCGAATCGCCCGCTATTACAATAAGAAGGTAAAAGTGTGGCAGTTCAAAGTTGGAGACTTT
This sequence comes from Nepenthes mirabilis, assembly GCA_025585075.1. Classification (NCBI taxonomy): domain Eukaryota; kingdom Viridiplantae; phylum Streptophyta; class Magnoliopsida; order Caryophyllales; family Nepenthaceae; genus Nepenthes; species Nepenthes mirabilis. Next base: position 20,983 of record JAODPA010073059.1, read on the forward strand.
GTCTTACGAAGTATCGAGGCCACAGACAAGATCGCTAACCGAAATAAACTCTCCCTGATCTGGGAAGGGCCCTTCCTAGTCTTCATTGTCCTGCGAAACGGAGCGTATAAGCTCTGAAACCAGGACGGAAAGTTGGTCCCACGGACGTGGATCATGATCCACCTCAAACGCTACTTCCAATAAGGGTGCAAGTAGGTAGTTCACATGTTTGTATGTAATCACTTGTACTCGATTTTTAATTAATAAAATAAGTATTCTCTTTGGCATGTTGTATTAGTTTTCTTCTTTATATTATATGCATGTGTATCTTTCTTATTGTAGGGCAAGGCGAACCAGACTGCCCCTAAGTCGGACGGGTTTTCACCCGCTCGTTACTAAACCTTAGTCATCCAGGTGGCTCATGAGCAGTCGTACTTAAACCCTAATCATTTAAGCAGCCCATAAGCGGTCGTATTCAAACCTCAACCATCTGAGCGGCCCATAACTTGTCGAATCTAAACCTTGGTCATCAAGGCAGTCTGTTAGCGGTTGTATCTAAACCTTGGTCATCCAAGTGGCTCGTTCGCGGTCAAAATCTTAGGGAGCTAGCGTAGAACACGCGACAGCCTCCTTCATAAGAAGATAACGTGATCATTTAACGATAGTTGATAGGAGCAAAGTACTCCTCCAAAGCTTGCCGCCCAAGTCTACGCTTGGGTAGCGACGTCAAGCCTTACTCATGAGTGAGTACCAAGCGGACTTGACGCCAATGACAGCCTTGAGGCCACCCCAAAGACCCTAGTCCTTTGGGAAGCGCCATGAGCGCCTTAAACAAGATGGACAGCTAACTCGCAAATAGCACACTGAGTTGGATAGCCAATACAATGATGAACAAGCTAAAAGCAACAATAAAAAGCAAAGGCACGTGACATCCATGAAACTACTGATTTTATTGCTTATCATAGTGTACATTTACATCATCAAACAAATAAGAGCTAAGGTCACAAAAACTAGGGAGGCGGTGGTGGCCCTCGACCGCTTCATGGCTCCCCCATGAGGGTCTTGCAACGCTAAGCAGACCGGTTCAATAGGTCAATAAACTCCATTGAAAAATTATGATCAACTAGCCGCACGATACGTCAACTGATGCTGATCCCCTCCCATAATCGCGACATCATCATGTCCGTGACCTCGTGAGAGCGAATGCGGAGGCTCAACTCATTCTCCAACATAGTCATCTGCCCCACAAGCTGGTTGATACGCCTCTTGACCCGTTCATTCTCCTCCTTCAGGCGATCACTCTCCTCCACCAGACCAGCCACCATGGCGTCCTTCAAACCAGCGACCTCCTCCCTTAGCCTAGCATTTGCCACCTCCAGGCCAGCCAGCACAAACTCTAAGGCAGCAATGTCCTTTCGATGCTTCGACTTCAAAGTCTTCAGCTCCACATTAAACCAAACGATCTCCATATCCCTATCAAAGATTACCTTGTCTCTCTGCCCTAGCGCCTTAACGACTGCGCCTGCGACCTTGTCAATTTGTGAAAAAGTCAAAGGTCAGTAACAATAAAATTAAAGGCAAGGTGAGTTATGAAAGTATACCTGCTAGATCCTTTGCACTGGCCTCACTAGCCTGACGTGTGGCCTTGGCTCCAACGGCGGCGAATTAGGAGAGGACCCTTCCTGAACAGGCCTGGCAGTAATCTCCTCCACAAATGCCTCCAGTAACCTGACAGAAAGAGCCTTCATCTCTGACGACTCCGTGGTAGAGGGCTCCTCCTGCACCTCTACAATCTCGCTAACAGCCTCAGCAGACTCTCCAACGATTGACACCCCTTGAGCCACTTGGAGATCCCCAGTAGCTGGGACCTCTAATGGTGCAGCAGTAGCGGACCCCTCCAGTGGCGTAGCAGTCAATACAACTGGATACCCAGCAAGCGCCTCCTTGGGTTCCTCGGATGGCATCTCCTCCGGTAGATCAACAGCCCGCTCCATTGTGGACCCCGTCAGAAACTCCAGTGGCCTGAAACCTAGCCCTAAAGGCCTTATCAACAGGCACAACGCCACCCAAATTGGAGCTATCGCCAACACCCGAAAGCTGGCTGGCTAACATGGTCCCTGGCTCTGGGGAGGAAGGTGAAGAGGGCATCGCCATCCTCTTCACCCTAGAACCCTCAGGGGACCCCTCGCTGGAGGACTCTCTGATAACAAGGGGACCCACTTTCCTTTTTCTCGGTGGTTCCCTCATTTTCTACTCCGAAAAAGGAGGCCCCCACTTGGACTTCTTGCCTCAGCACGATAAGGATGCCGTCTTAGCCTCGGAAGGCACCCTAGTGAACACATCGGGCACCTTACCCCACTTTCTGACCAAAAGCCAGGACTCACCCATGCAAACAAATAAGAACCGATTCTTTCAGTTCTTCAAAGAGCTGTATATGGCAGTGCTTACCTGAAGCCCGCCGCGTGGGGCCCGGAAGATCTGCTCCACTCCGTGGTTAAACTTAAATAGGCCTCTAACCATCGACACCGTAAGTCACCTCGAGTGCTGACAGAGGAATATACAGAAAGAGTATAGATACTGTATCACGTTCGCATGAAACTATGTAATGGGAACTTGAAGTGCCCGAAAAATCATTAGCAGTTCGTGAGGGATTGGAAGCGCAGCCCACTCCTCAGATGGGCTTTGTATATAGTCACAAAGCTCTCAGGTGGTAGGAACGCCCCATCATCCTTTCCAGGAGCTCGAAAGTCAACCTCCTTAGGTATGTTGTACTCCACGTATAACTCCTTCACATCACCTTCATTAAGGACAGAAGTAATGTCAACAATAGAGGAGCCCATGGGAAATGACAAGACGTCTAGGGTTTTATTTTCAGACCAAGTAAGACGAAGGAAAGCGTAAAAAAATTCAAACGGACGGACAACTTAAAGGGCCAATGTGAACACAGGGCCCATTAACCGCCTTAAAAATGTGCACCATCATTACTGTCACGTGTCATTTTCCCAAAAGACGCTGTCGAACCAGATCATCTGATATATTAATTACCGGGATCCTGAATTCCATGCGTGCAGACACGTGGCCGCCTTTTTATCTGACAGGCCAGCTAATGATGGCGCATGTTTCCTCCACCAAAGTCTTCGGAGTTTGACCTAGACGATCAATGAATCCGGTCAATATTTCCTTCACCAAGTTCTATGGAGTTTAACTTAGACGGTCAACTGATTCCATCAATATTTCCTTCACCAAATTCTCCGGAGTTTGACCTAGAAGGTAAACAAATCTGATCAATATTTTCTTCATCAAGTTCTCCAGAGTTTGACCTAGACGGTCAACGAATCCGGTTAACATTTTAGAAGCACGGAAGGCTCCGCTCTAGACGACCAACAATTCTGTCACCCTTAATGAATAACAGCCAGACACTTCCCATCATGAACATACCAGAGGCAATAAATCAGACCATCAGTATGGGGGACTAGTGATGGGTATATTCATAGTGGGTCGGCCTAATAAGAGAAATCGCTTGAATCCACAAAGGCCTATGCGCACGCCTGGCATTGATCGGATGAGAGGCCAAACTTGGTGGCCAATAGGCTCCCCATGAGACGGCCAACATTCCTGTTGACCGAAAGTATTACAGTAAGCCGGCCCAAAAGAACAAGTCTCATGTGGGCCAGGCCCAGTTGGGCCCACTCCTTTGTATGTGATCAGCAACGGTCTCTTTTCCTTATTTTGCGCCTATCCAAAAGATGATCTTCACTGTAACAGGCACCAGCAGATTCAGCACACGTTCCATTAGGAAAGCGCTAAATTCTCTCTTCCTGCCCACTGTAAACCGTAACAGTAACATGATACAGAAGGAAGGCGATTAATCCTGAGAACCATTGCCCGCCATGAAAGGAAGTAATCCCAACAAATTACTAAAATCAGGCCTTCCTGCCAAGGAAGGATGCCTGATAGAGTGCAAAGATCACACTTTTCTGCCCAAGGAAAGTCGCCTAACGCTTCATCTATAAAAAGCCCATGGAGTCTCCACTCCACGGTATGCTCACTACTAAGCCTACAAACGCTCACTGCTATAATTACACGCTTATCTAAGACTTCAGATGCACCCTTCTCTTTCAAAGCTTTCAGAGTACTTCGACAGTCCTCCAAGCTCTCAGGCTTACAGGACTCGATCTTGCTTTCTCTCTCTCTCTACGTTCCTTGCGAACACAGGGTTGAGAGTCGCTGTTCCCCGCAAGCCATTAGAACACCTCTCACGTCTAATTCCAAACACTCATCTCAAACACTCCTTACCCTTCCTCTCTATCTACTCTCATTTCAATTTCCCTTTTTAAAAGATGAAGGCCGATTACTGACTTGAGCGTTAGAGTATTTTTGGTGAGACAACATCGCACTGGTATCTGACCTCTTGTTTGCTATAGTGGTGTACAGGATTCAGACTCGGTGAATGGAGTTAGATCCTGACAATCAAATCGACTTGAATCTGTTCAAAGTTTGGATCTAGAGACAGATCAAGTCATTATGAATTTTTGATTAAAAAAATGCAGCCTCAACATGTTTTCCATTGCTTAAGATTGTTTAATTTCATGAACCTTTTACTTACCTTCAGTTGAAATGAATAAGGATTTCGTTGTTTTGGCCATTTTAGATCTTTTATTTTTGCATATTAACAAGGGCTCATTTAGTCTTAGAAATTATTAATTGTTAGATTGTTTAATTCTCAAGAATAATTTAGTTTCAGTAGTTGATTATTTTTAAATCTACTTGGTGTATGGGCCTTGTTGCATCCGGGAACTCGGGGTCCACGAGCAACACAAGAGTTTGTGAATGTAAGGTGTGGGAAAGGAGGGAAGTTGAGACTAGGTTTTACGTGGAAAGCCTCCTCGTAAATGAGGAGGAAAAATCATGAGGCTCTGAGCCTTTAGAAATACTTCACCATTTAGATGGAAGTCTTTACAAAGTACAAGTGTTTAGGGTGAATCCCTTGTCTCTTATTTTGTATTTCTCTCCTTCCCTACTTGTTGGGAAGGGAGGTAGAAGGTGCTAAGGGAGAGTCTAAGTCTTTTTCCTTCGTGTCTAGGATGAGCTGGAAAGAAGACTTTTTGCCTCTGGAGTGAGTTGGAAGGAAAGGGCCGAAAAGAGTCCCCTAGATAAGAGCCTTTGCTAAGTAGTTATAGGAAAAATTATGGTGTTGGGGAGACAACACGTGGTAGCTGGCGGGTGGCCGAGAGGCTGTCCATTGTCCCACTGGTCACATTTAATGCTACTGACGTGTGTAGGGTATCACGCGGCTGGTGCCGCTCGTAGGGCCTGAGCGTGTCAGGCGTGCAGGTCCTAGACGCCAGTCTTGACTTGACTAGGCATGCTTTGTGGCAGTTGCAGATTTTTAGGAAATCGGCGAAGTTGCTTAGCTGGCATTCTCGATCGTGAATGAGACGGTTCTCGTCCTTGTAGTGTACCTTCCTTCTTTGTGAGTTTGAGGACTCATTGGGGAAGGCAGCCCTCAAAGGGTCTTTGTTTCTTTGTGGAGGGTCCTCGGGCCTTCTTGACTTCTCGAACTGATTTGAGGCTTGGTGGAGCTCCTGGGGTTTTCGGGCCTATTCTTCTGGTCCTCATACTTGAACGTCGCCAGCCATTCGTGATGTCCTCGAGCTCCCTTTGGGCTGAAGGGACATCTCGGACCTTTGTCGTAGCTTTGGCCTTTGGGACACTAGCCTGTGTTTTGGGCCTCTTGGGCTGTCCAGCCCTCTTGGTTCATGGACACTTTCCTGGGCCTTTCACTTAGGCCTTTCCTTTGGGCCGTGTTTTATGGGCCATTATATTGGGACCCAACAGCCTGATCTAATTCCCTTAAAACTCTCCCTTCCTGCTGTCTAAAGACTGCTAGTGTATATTTAGGGTTTTTGTTATGAAATAAATGAGGCTAGGTTTGGGACATTGCAATCGACGAAGAATGGCTACACAAGCATCAAGAAGGTAGAGAGAGATGGAGGGGGAGAGGGAGATGATGAAGACGACTACTGTGCTATGAGAGAGAGAGGGTGGCTGCAGCTTGTGGTTAGGATTTTAGTTTGATTTGGGAAAGGTATTACAGCCGTTAAATTTAAAACAAATTTAATGATTATAATTTTAATTTTTAAAATTAAAAAAAAAATAAAACTATAGGTGTGCAGCATAGCACCCCCAGGAGGAAAATTTTGTTAAGCTAAATTTTGTTAATCCTCAAGGTTTGCAAAATTTCAACTTCAACGTATTGGAAAAAGGGGCGTGGCTGATGAGGAAAAAATTGGACGGCCGATGCTAGGGAGTTCAAGTGGAGAAGAATTGCTTGACAAGTTTATGTTATCCAATTTTGTTTTAATTTATAAGTGATATAAAATAATTTAGAGGAACTACCATAATTTAGTTTACCATAGTTTTAATCTCTCTAATGTTAGTTGATGTGTCCTTGGTATCCTGGTTGTCATACATATGAGGGAACTACTCGATTTTCTGTTGTGGGTCGAAGAGGAGTGAGTTCGGTCTCTATCTTTATTAACCTAGAGCTTGCACATCAAAAATAATGAATATCAGGTCAGAAAATTAGTGAAACTCACTTCATAATTTATCATATGACGCTCAAGTTAGAAATCTTTCTTAGAAAATAGAAAGATACAAGAAAGTTGTAAGAGAATATAGAGTTTCATTTATGTGGGGGATGTGAGAGGAGGATTAGGCTCCTATATACACTCAGCAGGAAGGGGTTTAGAGAGATGGAGAATTGGGCTCCAATGTATGGCACTCGATGAGTAATTTACTAGAAGTGCGCTTGATAGGGAGCTACTTTGGGAGGAAGAGAATGGCACTCGATTGGAGTGGCTCACTAAAATTGCACTCAATGAGTGGCTCACTAGGGATGCATTCGGTGAATGGGTCATTAAGGTGCCTTCGGTGAGTGACTCACTAGGGGAGAATGGCAGGAAGGTACTCAACTAGAGTGGCTCACTAGATGGTCAACGATGGGGAAATGTTTAGAGAGATGGAGGTCTGACTTCCAATGTACTGCACTGATTGAATTGTGACGTACCGAATTATTTTTCTTAAATAACTCTCCGTCAATAAACACATCATTAATGCTCATAATTAATATTTTAAATTTCTACAGAAAATTGGGTAGAGTTGCGTTTGTAAATCGAACATTACCAAAATACAAACACCTATAAATAACCATGTACAATAATCCACATATACATTTATCAACAATCCATAGGACCCCATAGCCACCACAACTACTATAGTGGCACTGACGTCATAACTCAAGTACGATGTTGGCTTAGAAAAGATGCCAACTAAAAGAACCTAAAAATGACCACAAATTTTAACCTGCGGAAGCATGACAATCATTATATACAATAAACTAAATCATCCATCCATGCACATATACATACATTACATGATATATGTTTAAGATTTTGAAAATAAAATATAAATTCCTATGCCATACAAAATCAGACTAAATCTTCAAGCATTGCACAAAATCAGGTCGCCTAAATCGCCCCTACAGCTTACTCAGATTCGTCGGGCGTTAAAGCATTGTCATCTGAAAAGAGAGACAGTAAGTGTGAGCTATAAATTCCAACAAATGTAAACATACATCACTTATCAAAAGGCTGATAAGTGAAAAAGAAAGCAGACAGTCTAAGTATAAAAAGAAAGCAAAAGAGGGAGGGAAGCATTTGAGATCATACAAGTTGCATGTAACCATTAAATATATTTTTTGTTTTCCTTTTTAACATTCTCATTAATTTTTACAGATCAGGACCAGTAGGTCGTACTAACAAACGATGTGAGAGGACGAGAAAAGGATCATGATATCCCACATGATCTAAGGTCCACATGACGTAATCTACGCCCACACAAATTGCCCACAATAGGCCACACACCACGTGGCATAGCGGCGTGCCAGTCACCTGCTACTCTAATTTCCCAAGGTCCAGAGATAGTCCCGGTCCTTTCACAGTAGTATCCTAAAGCGTGTCACGAATATTACCCGCTCACACAAGCTACCAGAATACATTGCCAAAATATTCTTTGGATTTCCGCCGAGATGGACGTGGCAAGCTATAGAATACTATCCAAAAACATAAACCATGGTCTTAGTTTCATGATTCATATTCATTTGAGAGGAAATCCATCATATCTAATTCAAGTCACATTTCCTCCATTCGGGAGAAATCAAACATTCCCTTATAAATTATTTACATATCACATTGTGGACCTTCCTCGTAATTGTATATGCAATTTTATTTTTTCTTTTGGACTTAAGTCTTTCCTGAGTCAATTTGAATATACGAATATTGCAATACATAGGAAAGGTTAGAATTTCTTACCACATCCTACAAATTTTCACCTTAGGGTCCCCGAAACACATTTCTTTGCAAACGGAGTACAAACATATTTTTCCGGAGTTTACAATTACACATAAACAATTAGTTATAACTCACATAACAATTTATAACAATGGGCACATGCAAAAATTACTTTTCTTCACGGGTGAACAGTGTCAATGGCATTTTAGAGTATTTGGACGCCACGAACAGGTCGATTCTTATCCGATCGGACGTCCAGTCGATATATATGCATACTTAGGACTTGATAATTCACATTTTGGAGTCATTTTGACGTTTATTTGAGGAGGAAACAGAGGGACTCAAATATATTACGGGATTAGGGTTTGGTGGTACCGAAACAAGTGAATCGGACAATGAATCAGACAAATAACTATATCTTTATCAATCATTAATCATGGGTTTACCTATTTTTATAGTTAGGGTGGATATCGATACAAAAATACCTGATAAAAATCAAGAAAAATTCGAAAGAGAACAAGAAGTGAGTAAGAGAATACTTGCCTCAATGCGTATTACAACTTTCCCAACTAGCTCGAGCTCGGAATCGGATCCAAAAAGCTTCGTTTAGCCATTTTCTCTCTCTTCTTTCTCCCTCTCTCTCCCTTCACCTGAAGCTTCATCTATTTTTTTTCTTTGCTTTCCCCTCCTTCCAGAATCCCCTCCCCCTTATTA
>JAODPA010073070.1:0-30023 GCA_025585075.1 Nepenthes mirabilis
ATCCAATCTTACATCTTGATTGCGAGATGCTATTCTTTACCAATCCAACCCAATTAACACAACAACTTGCCCACCAAACTGCTATTAAGATCAAATCAAAACTTAGTATCTTGGCGAATTCAAATTCATTCCCAAAATCGCACAATTCGAGTACTAGGCATAATATATTTGCCAACATAATTCAGATCGACCCGATAACTTATTGACCAAATCATTCAAACGTCGCGTTAAGATTGCTACCACGAAATAGTTCAAGTTATTTCAAAATATCACAACTTTGACGCCACTTGTATCGAACTTAGATCCCTAATTAAATAAACTTAGGAATCACAAAACCACATATATAATCAGGATCCAAAAGATGCAAGTGTTGGGATATTAAGATTGAAAAATCTCATCTTCTATCTCGTATGTATCACCACGACCCAACTCTGATTCCAAAGCACTGGATTTCTTTTTTTTTTTTTCTTCAAGGTCAATCCTTCATCCAGGGATTAAGCTATTTATGATTTAGATCATAGCCCACTATTTTCTTCGGGAAGACATTTATCCAAGTTTCGTATATAAACAACCACTTTGATATAACCTCTGTCCTTCCGTGTACTGGATCATTTTTGTCGTTATTACGAAGCTTAGGTCTTGAATCACAATGTAAACATGGTTTTGGAATCCTGAAAACGTCACTAGACTACAATATCAAACCTAAAAGCCTTTCTTGTTACAACAGGTGACACTTACCATCTTTGGTTTAACACTTAGGATCCTGATTTAAAACACGAAACCTTTTCATTGCCAATCTATAAAGATACCCCTCAATCTTACGATCAAGCCAGCCATTATCAAAGTATACTCCGAAGAGCCTTACAAAGCATTTATCCATGAAACTTCCATAACACATGGGTTCATATTTCTTAATCTTGAGACCCATGATCTTTCTTATGTCAATCAACCGAGGTTGACTATACCTCCTATCTAGCCTGGGGCAACACGCCATATCTTCTACCAGACATGGGGTCACTGTAGCATTATCTTAAGTCTTAAAATCCACATATTGACCTCAATAGGAACAGGACTATCCAGAAATCCAAACACTTTAGTATTTCCAAAATAATTATGAATTGTCAACCTAGAACTTAATAAACCCAAAATTTCCAGTCATACCAATCTTGAGCCGATGGCTCTACCCTATTCATTATACTCGCTAGGTTGACCTAAACTTCAACCAAGAGCCGATCAAACTTAGACCTCAAATCGAAATTGGTTACCCAGGCCTCGAATCAACATTGATCAATTCAGGAACCCAAATAATACTGATCAACTTGCAACATTAAGGTGTCTCTACACCATCTTCCTCTCGACCCTACAACCAATCACTCAACTAGGAGCCACTACTAATACTTCCTCGAGACCGAAACAATTCGGTTCAAGCCACTCCTAGAACACAAGCTAGGACGCATGAGCTAGCCAATCGAACTAAGTCACCACTTCAAACTTAGCGCTAGCCTAAGTCATTGGGACTGAGGTAACCAAAACTACTCGGATTGACTTAGTCATCAAATGCCTTTACTCACTTAGTCAATCAATCTTAGTGTAACCTAAGCTTCCGCTTACGATTCAGATCAAGCCTAAGGTATCTCTCTTTTTCTCTGATACCAATTGTGACGGACCAGATTATTTTCCTTAAATAACTCTCCGTTAATAATAACTCATGCCTGTAATTATCCTAACATATCACAGGATCTAAAAGTGACATAAAATTCATGGCTCTAGCATGGTGTATTTAAATACCACGTTGGCTTGAGAGAGATACCACAAGTTCTCTATATACCCAAACAAATGCAGAAGCAGAACTAAATACTTAAGTTACCTGCGGAAGCTTAACAGGGATGTAACTAATCTCCAGGCTTTTGACATTTGGCTTTGCTGAAGCAGATCCTTTTTCTTGTTCTAATTATTCAGGGGCCATTTTTAACACTATCACCTGGGAGGAGAAAATAGCAAACGCGAGTGTACAACTCAGTAAGTGAAATCATACGTCACTGTTAAACTGTGAAGAAACATGAAAAGGGTAACATGGTCTTTAAAATACAATGAGACTTGAGAGGATCATTTAGAAATATCAATTTGCCATTTTATTATGTTTGGAACCTTTAATTGCCATTTGAACGTGCTTTCTCAATTTACTTTAATCTTTGCGGACCAGGGCCATTAGGTCGTACTAGCAAACGATGCGAGAAAACGAGAAAAGGATCATGATACTCCACATGATCTAAGGCCGTGATGGCTTATCTTTAACGACCCAGTCGGGTAGTCGTGCATATCGTGCCATATCGTAATCGCCCCATTCCCCCGGGGTACCAGGGCAGTCCTCGTTCTTCCACAATAGTATCCTAAGGCGTGACACGGATACCACCCGCTTACACGCAAGCGACCAGAATACGTGGCCCAAGTATTCTTCGGGTTTCTACCATGATGGACGTGTCAAGCCAGAGAATACTACCCATCTAAAAGTCCATGGTCCTAGTTTCATGATTTTATTTCCATATTCATTTGACGAAAAGTCCACCGTATCTCATGTATCGTATCTCCCGCCATTTGGGAGGTTTCATCAATCATATGTCACATTCTGGACATTCTCTTGTCTCCTCATCTGTTTCTCATCTCACTTGGGAACATTAGCATTTTTCATATTGCAATCACACATGCCTCGTGGATTTCCTTCGATTGCTTATATCGTTCTTATTCTTCTTTGAACTTATTCCATTCAACGGTTCAATTTGAATTCAAGAGAGAGCTTTAGCATTTCTCACTTCATTGAGTCGATATCATTTTGGAGTCCACCGGTGCTCATTTCATTGCAAGCGATGCAGATAGATTTAATCCAAAAATTACATGTACATTTAAACAATTAGACATAATTTTCATAACAATTAAAGGACGGTAAAACATGTAATTTTCCATCTTATTTTCGTATCAACAGTGACAGTATTTGATTAGAGGACATCATGAACTGATAGAATATCAGGAAATCGATCATTTGGTTGATATGTATGCATGTTTGGGACGTGATGATTCACATTTTGAGATGAATTTAAAACAGTGAACCCGAATCTGGGCGTATGAGATCATTAACCATAGGTTATACGATTTTCATGATTTGGATGGGTATTGAAACGATAATACCTAATGGAGAATAAGTAAAACTTACAAGATAATAAATAGTGAGTATGAGAACACTTGTCTGGGATGCTCATCAATTCATCACGTTTGGCTTGGAAATCCTTCTTCTTTCTTCTCTTCCGTTCGTCTTCCCCCCGCGCCTCCTCCAATTCCCCTCATCAGTATTTATAGGCGGTGGGGTGAGAAGTTGGGGCATGATTCTTCCAGAAAATTCTAGAGATTTCTGGCGTCGTTTCTTCCCGAGATTTCCAAAATTTTTCAGAGTCGTTCTTTCCCAAAAATTCGGGAGGTTTCTAGAGTCCTTTGTTCCCGCTATTTTTCGGAGTCAATTTCCTACTCCGACTTCCGTTCTTCCCTTTCGGTCAATGTCAGTTGACCGAATTCCTCTTTTGCAGTCTCATTCCTTTCTTGCCTTGTTGACCGGATTAGGCTTCTTTTTCACGTATCCGGCCAACCTTTTCCTCTTTATTAGCATCCGGCCTCTTTTTCGGCATAAAGCCACTTCGTCCTCAAATCACTCCGGCTTTTAAGGCGTAAATCAACTCCGGCTTCGGAGAGCGTAAAATCAACTCTGGCTATTTCGTTTCACAAATCACTCCAGCTTCCGTGAGTAAATCTACTCCGTCCATTTTGTCACTTCGGCTTCTCAATTTATTATCAACTCTGGTCATTTCCTTCTCAAAAAGCACTCCGGCCTTAAGATTCACAAAGGCAGTTCACTCCGGCTTCCATGAGTAAATCCACTCTGTCCATTATGTCATTCCGGCTTCCCAATTTCTGGTCATTTTCTTCTCAAAAAGCACTCTGTCCTTAAGAGTCACAAAGGCAGTTCGGCCTCAAATAACAGCAAGGCCACTCCGGCCTTCGTCAAAGTCCGCGTGCATCTTTAATGGTAAGGGGTTCTGGGTCTTATATGCGCTTCATGGTTTCTTCCCATTCTGATGTGGGACTTCTTCCACTTCGGCCTGCAAGGCTAGTCCGGTTTTCATAAACGTAAGGCTACCCCTGCCTTTACGCTTTTCTCAATCCACTCCGGCCTGCAACGCCAGTCCAGTTTTCATCAACTTAAGGCCACTCCGTCCTTAACTCTCCTGTCACTCCACTCCGCCTTGCAAGGTTAGTCCAGTTTTTCTGCCATTTTTCGCTCGAGCGTCTCTTGGGCACACAGCAGGCGCCACTTCGTTGTATGCTATACTTAGGCATTTTTCCACATTTTCTTCAATCATCAATTTATTTTCTTCCTTTTTCTACATGTTTGGCCTCTAAAAAGAATTATTACCATTGTTATTTTTTAGCACGTCTTAGATTTTGGAGCCTCACATTTAATATAAGAAGTGCCATATAAAAAAGATAAGACAAAAAAGAGAGAAAAGAGAAAAGATGAATGAAGGTCAAGCGAGGGTCTTTGAGGGGTAATCAGAACGACAAATGACACTGAATGGTCCTATAATAGTTATGCGAAGGTCAGATGAGTGTTATTCAAAAGAAAACCGAGTAGCAAATATCACTGGATGTCGCATGAAATTTTAGTAAAGGTTGGTCTCGTGTCAGTTGAAAGTCAGCTAAGCGACAATGGTTAGTGGAGATTGCATAAAGTTCATGTGAATATTGGTTTGAATGTTAATTGAGTGTCAATTAAGTGATGAAATTCATTGGATGTGACGGGACTGATTCTTTTCCTTTAATGACCTTCCATCAATAAAGAAACAAAATTGATATTCGTAAAATTGACAAAAATTTTGGTAGAGTTTCTTCTACAACTTGATTGAAACAAAAATTTGCAACCTGTATGAAAGACCCTGTACAAGCACACAACTAAACAAAACAACATAATTTAGCCTACAATATACATACACAGGACCCAAAACTGCCATATTATCCATGACTCTAACACAGTATCCCTAACTATTGTATTGAATCTAAGAGAGATGCCATCTAGGACCAAAACAAATCAAAACATGAAAACAATACGGAAGTAACTATACATCCAATGTTTGTCGCAATAAAAAATTACTACGTTATCAGAATATATAAAATTTATTCAAAACTAATCATATACATCTGAAATTCTTCCAGGTCTCCATATTCTTCAAAGATCTTCAAGCCCTTCGAATATTTTTCCTTCTAGCTAAATCCTATCTTTAATCCTTATCGGACCTCAGCATATTTGGAGAGGAAAAAATAGAAGAGTGAGGCAAAGCCCAACAGTGTACCATAAAAGCATGCAATTTGAGCAGTTCTATATAAACATATTGCAATAGAAGAATATTTAGGCAAATATCAAGAACATATAGCAAAATGAATAAAGACAAACATTAATTTGTCATGAAAGCATGCCAGAAGTCTTAACCCACACTCAAACCTACTTATTCTCAAATCTCATTAGCTTTATTAATCAAAGAAGAATATTTATATGAATATCAAAAACAAATAACAAAATGAATAACATATAAGAAAACGAATATGGAAAGACGTTAATTTGTCCTGAAAGCAAATCAAATGTCTTAAACCAAGTTTAGGCTATACTTATACATAAAATTCAACTTTATTAACCAAATAGGCTCAAACTAGTAGACCCTACTAGTTGAGGGGGCAAATAATCGAGGATAGATTGTATTTACTCCAAACAATTAAAGACCCGAACTAAAATATCCCCTTTGATGGGATTTATGTTCTGAAATACCGTCATATGGTATGTCTAATTTCTGAACTGAATCTACCCTCCAAATTTAATGTTTCGAGGAGAGGCGGGCCACATATGATTCCACGGATGGAGTTATCATCAATTATCACTATAATATTCTAAAGTATAATGGAGAACCTTACCAGACTAAATCATAGTCTTAGGGCCAATTTCTTACTAACTCACTTAAATGAAAATACATAACTGAAATACTTATCTGAAATTGTTAACTGAAATGCTCAATTGAGACATTTAACTGAAATAATTACTAAGATACTGAACTGAAATATTTAGCTGAAATATTGAATTGAAATACTTTTATGAAGGGATTCTTACTCATATTTTCTTAGCCAAATTTTCCTCATATTGGAAAGACAAATTCAAACTTATATATTTAGCCCTTTAGATAAGTTCAAAGGAGTTTCCAAAATTCGGTCATACAATTCCATGCAAAGTTTACAAATACAAATTATCTAATAAATCTTAACAAAGCACCAATTTAACACTTACATCTCAAAATCTCAAGTTTCCAAGCTAAAAGTCCCAAATTTTGTTCTAGGGTTTTTATAAAAAATTTTCTGACGGAATCATACATAAATCATCAACCAAAACTTCAAATCAAAGCATTAAATCATAATACATATACAAAATTATACATTCAAATCGAAATCCCCAAATTTTTGAGTTAGGGTTTCACATAAAGTTTCCGAACACAAATTGAACACCCAACACATGTTTATTCATGAAATTAAAGTTATAATTCAAAATACATAAATGAAATCATGCATTTAGAACATAAAACCCCAAATTTCGTTTTAGGGTTTCATGCCTACCGTTCAGATATAAAATGAATGCAAAATGCACCTTAGACAACGAAATCGAAGTTACACATTAACATATATATGCATAAACTAAAAATCTACTCAAGATATTATGAGAAAAAACACATAAATCGTAACAAATCTTCGGGTATGGGGGCTTTCGAACATATATAACAAAATGGAGGTATATAAACGGAAAACAAAGTTAGAGGTATACTTGCCTTGGCTCGAGCTACCATTTTTCTTACTTGGATCGGAGTGGAACAGCCAAAGTTTCCCTCTTTTCCTCCTTTTCTTCCCTTTCCCCTTCGTGTTTTGCTGATTCTCTCTCCTGGAACCACCAAAAAATGACGCAGAAAAATGCGCATGACGCTTTATAACCAGTCGCTTGAGTGCCACCTGGGCACACTGCCTTGCCAACGTTGTGCCTCGAGCACACTTTGAGTGACAGGTTCTATTTTTTGTCCCTCGTTGGTGCTTGAGCACGGGTCAAGCCGGCATTGAATTTGCAGCGAGTCTACTTCGCATTTTTGCTATTCGGGACCTGTTTTGACCCTTCTAACCCAATTCTTCTCATTTTTGGAACCTAATTTTGATTATATAACCTTAATAGGCCATGATTATCATAATTTAAAGCCCAGAATCTTATTTACGAATTAACGTTTCTTGGTTTACAACTTTGGTTTCTGATTTACCAATTCTAGATCTTTGGGCATTTCAATCCGATTCCACTAGTTTCCCTTAACCTTAATTTACATATTTTAACTTAATTATCTTCTAATTACCATATTTGAAAATCTGAAACCTCACCACCAATATTTGTCGAATCTTGGAAACCGATATCTTACAAGACCAACATCCGCCTTCTACTTCCAAACTGACCTTTCCCACATTCTAAACCCAATTCTCGATCATTATTAACTAAATTTATCTTATTTTGGGACTTGGGTCATCACATAGGATTTTCATGCGAAATTCATGCAATGGGTGATCAAGAGAAAGGTATATCCAATGAACAAGAAGGAACTACACCTGATGAGTGCATGATAGATGGTTGTACACTTTTTAGATGGAATATGCATTGAGAGGTTTTTGTGTGTCAATTTTAGTGGAACT
The DNA here is from genome assembly GCA_025585075.1 of Nepenthes mirabilis. Classification (NCBI taxonomy): domain Eukaryota; kingdom Viridiplantae; phylum Streptophyta; class Magnoliopsida; order Caryophyllales; family Nepenthaceae; genus Nepenthes; species Nepenthes mirabilis. The sequence continues at coordinate 7,801 of JAODPA010073070.1, forward strand.
AGAACATGAAGAGCACTTACGTTGATTGTTTAAAAAGAGGATCACGCCTATTGTATGTGAAGAGCTCATATGCATTATCACTACAATAAAGTCACCCTTGATACAACTTTAGGTTCCAAATGAAGTAAGTGCGAAAGAGATTTTGAGAGAAATTTTAATATAAGGTGTGCCACATAAAAAAGATAAGAGAAAAAAGAGAGAAAAGAGAAAATATGAAGTGAGGGTCGGGCGAGGGTCTTTTAAGGGTAATCTGAGCGATAAATCACATTGAATGGTCATGCAATAGTTATGCGAAGGTCAGTTGAGTGTTAGTCAAAAGTCAACTGAGTAGCAAATGTCACTGGATGTCACGTGAGATTTTAGCAAAAGTTGGTCTATTGTTAGTTGAAAGTCACCTAAGCGACGATAGTTAGTGGAGGCCACATGAAGTTCATCTTAATATTGGCTGAATGTCAATTGAGTGCCAATTAAGTGCTAAAATTTATTGGATGTTCATGTGAAATTCATGCAATGAGTGGTTAAGAGAAAGGCATTTCCAATGAACAAGAGGGAACTACACCTGATGAGTGCATGATAGATGGTTGTACACTTTTTAGATAGAATAGGTACACTAAATGTGCATTGAAGGGATTTTGTGCATCAATTTTAGTGGAACCAGCACATGAAGGGCACATGCATGGATTGTTTAAAAAGGGGATCGTACCTATTGTATGTCAAGAGCTCATGTGCACTATGACTACTATAAAGTCACCCCTAATATAATTTTAGGTTTAATATGAAGGAGGTGTGAAATAGATTTTGAGGGTAATTTTAACATAAGCAGTGCTACATAAGAAAGATGAAGTGAGGGTCAAACGAGGGTTTTTAAGGGTAATCAGAATGACAAATGACACTATACAATAGTTATGCGAAGGTCACCTGGGTGTTAGACAAAAGTCGACCGAGTAGCAAATGTCACTGGATGTTGCGTGAGATTTGAGCAAAAGTTGATCTAGTGTCAGTTGAAAGTCAGCTAAGTTTAATAGCTTGAGTTTCAAAATATGATAATTAGGATGAAACTGAATTAATAATGATCAAGAATTAGGTTTAGAATGTTGAAAATTATGTTCAGAAGTAGAAAGAGGAAGTTGGGCCCTATAAGGTATCGGTTTCCAAGATATGGTTAATATGGGTGGTGAGGTTTCAGAATTCCAAAATATGGTAATTGGAAGGTAATTAAGTCGAGATAGGTCAATTGTGGTCAAAAGGTACAGGAGGAATCGGATTGAAAATCCCAAAGTTCCGGTATTAGTAAATCAGAAATAGAAGTTGTAAACTGAGAAACGTTGATTCGTAAATAACATTCCGAGCTTTAAATTATGATAATGATGACCTATTAATGCTATATAATCAAAATTACGGTCCAAGGATGTGAGAAATTGAGTTAGAAGGGTCGAAATGGGTCCTGGATGGCGAAAATGCAACGTTTCCGTGCTGCAGGCTCGATACGTGCTTAACGTGCACCCAACCTATGCTCGAGTGTTGGTGAGGTGCGATTTTGCACAAGGAGCCGCTTGAAGCTTCGTTAGTCAAGGCGGGGGTGAGGATGGGTATGAGAAGTGCGCTTCAGGACTGCTCGAGCACTGTCCAGGGCGCAAATCTAAGAACGTAGCCGCATGAAGGGCACTCAATGAGCACCTGAGGTGGGACCATAGCTATAAGGGAGTGCTCGAAGTGCGCTCAAGCAGTGCTTGAGTGCCTTGACTGGTATATAAACCCGTGCATGTTTTTCCCTCGGCATTCGGCCGATCCAACGAGGAACAGAAGGAGAAAAGAGGGAAAAGAGAAGGAGAGGGAGGAATCCGCTCATTCACTCCGATTTGGGTAAAAATAATGGTAGATCGGGCTCAAGTAAGTATACCTCGGACGTTATTTTCTATTTATATAGCTTTTCTATATCTAAAAAATTGTATTTATACTCTAAAAGCATGTTTTCCCATGTTCTGTATAAATAAAGCCTATTTTTCTAAATTGTTCAGACAGATTTTATGTTTATATATATATACTGTAATATCTGACTTCGATTTCATGAAAATGCATGTGTTTGATGTTCATTTATCATCCGAAAATTTTGGCAAAACCCTAAGCACGAGATTGAAGGGATTTAACTATTTTTATCCAAAATCTTTGTTATATAAAAGTTAATATGTACTGAGATAAAGCTCTTGGTGTAATTTGTTATTGAAAATTTTACATGGACTTATACTGATAAATCACTGTGGACTTCTGAAAAAAAGCTGAAGGGTTAACTGAAATGTTTTACACTGATTTCCGAGAACTGTACTGTTATAAGTTAAGGAAAACATTTTTGACACTGTTAATTAGGACCCAGGACTGATGTACAATTAGGTTAGGTTCTCCGGCATACCTTAGAACGTTATAGTAGTAATTGAGAATAACTCCATCTATCGAGTTATACGTGGTCCGCCCTTTCTCGATGCGTTAACCTAGAGAGTAGTTATTGTTCCTAATTGGCAACCCCGTACTCTGGATCCAATGAGAGGGGTTAGATCCCATGGGAAGGGATCCTCTTTTCCTATTACTAGTCTTTGATTGTGTGGAGTGAACACAATCTATCCTTGATTATTCGCCCCCTCTATTAGTAGGGTCTACTGGTCGGGTTTGTACTGATAGAAAAGAGGATTTCTTTATAATTCACAGATTTAGTACCGATTTCTGATTTTTGAATTATGCTTACTGATTATGGTTTCCGAAGCTTAATTTTGTTGTATTAAGCTTTCTCTACTTTCATGTACTTTCTGCTACCGTCATGAGGGAATATTTTCATATTAATTGTTCACCTGCACTTTTGTTCCATACAGAAGCATGTTTTTCTAACCTCTGATTTCTGAAACTTAATTTTAATACCAAATTATGCCTTTTCTGTTTCCTTGTACTGTCCTGACCCTGAATACTCTCATGCTTTAATATGACCGCATAACTGTTTTGCATAATAGAATTTTACTGCATGCTTGTATGTACCTTACTGAATTTCAGCTCTCTATTTTTCTATTTTTTTCCCTCTAGATAAGACTATCAAGCTAGTACCGGATGAAGAGTGACCTAAAGCTTACCTGAGGACTTTTGGGGATCTGAAGAGTTTTAGAAGATCTAGGAAAGAGGCAACTGAATTGATAAAACTTGACTTTGATATACGATTTTGTATACGGATTATATATATATGGATTTAGTATATGAAAATGCATGTGATGTATGAGATGAAATAGGAAACTATATTTTTGCAGGTTAATAGTTCTACTTCCGCTATATATTTTCTAGATATTCTATACAGGTCTTAGATGACATCTCTTGTCTGAATTCTGGTATAGTGAATAGGGTTATTAAATGAAAGCCATGGATGGCATTTGAAATCACGTGAATGTGTATTGTAGGAAAATTATGGTATTTTGGATAGTTCTGTGCATATACAGATTATATTAGTCAGGTTATGTTTCTATTTTGCCCAATTTTGGGAGAGACTCTATCCATTTTTCCCAAAAGTCTTAAGTTGAGACTTGAGCTTCTATTCCTATTTTTACAATGATGGAATCATTTGAGGATAAAAAAAACCATTTTGTCACAATTGGTATCAGAAAAATGTGATGTCTTAGGAATTGATCGATCCAAAAAGTGGAAGCATAGGTTTGAATTTCTGTATTGAATTTTCATGGGAATAGGTCGGGGTAGTTAAGGCAACTAGGACTTTTAGGAATTAGTCCTTAGGCCAAATTTAAATTTTATTAAGTTATTGAATATCTCTTTCTCTAACTAATTTCTTAAGGTTACAATGTTGTGTTTACTACGGTGGTGCCAATACTCCCCACGATCGGGAGGCAGCATATGTGGATTTGTTGGCGAGAATGACGAATGTAGTGGAATCTATTGAGTAGAGGTATAAGGCTTTGGTCCCTATACCGATGCCAACCCCAACGGCATATGATAGGTTTAAGGCAGAGAGGATGCCTAAATTTTTGGGGGAAACAGATCCGGCGAGAGCGGACCGTTAGATTAGGAGACTGAAGAAATTATTTACAGTTATCCATTATTCTGATGGTGAAAAGGTTGCTTTTACAACCTATAAATTAAAAGAAGAAGCTGATGATTGGTGGGCGAAGAAGAAGAGGATAATAGGTTTGCTTGATGAGGAGATTTCTTGGAAGACATTTGAGGAGGCTTTCTGGAAAAAGTATATTCCTTCTGACCTTAAAGATTGGATGGAAAGAGCCTTTATGGAACTTAAGCATGGGAGCCGCACTGTAGTAGATTATGGTGTGAGGTTCATTGAATTGTCTCGTTATAATTCTTTTGTCAGGGAAGACAAATCGAGGATGATCAAGAAGTTTCTACAAGGGTTAAAGGACGAGATTAGGAGTCAGCTACTGACTCGGGAGTTTCAGGCTTATGTTGGGGTCCTAGATAGGGCTCTAATTCTTGAGAAAGAGCTTGAGACTCAAAAGTCCTCAAGTAAATGGATGGCTAATCAAAGAAGTTACGGCTTAGGATGTAAGGACCCAGATTTTTGAACATAGGAAATTTCCTGTCATCAAATCCTTATAATTCGGTCAATGCTAGTTGACCAAAAAAATTAATAAGAAAAGTAAATCGGCCTTCAGAGGAAAATCAGGTTCGGCCCTTACGTGATGAAAATCTAGTTCGGATTTTCTTGATAAAAATCTAGTCCAGATTTCCTTTGATGCAAAACAAGTCCGGCTTCATTCTTGAGAATTAAGTCCAGCCACTTTAAGAAAGAAAATTGAAACCGGCCTTGAACATGTTCTGAAATCCGGTGTTGTTCCATTGAAGGCCGGACTACATTATATGAATGTAAGGCCGAAGTGACTTGAAGACCGGAGTGGCTTTGTGTATTGCAGGCCGGAGTAGCTTTGTGGTTGGTAAGGCCGAAGTGGAATTGTAGGAAGCAAGCCGAGTTGATGATTGTTGACCGGAAGTCGTGTAAGAGTAATCCGGTCAATGCCGATAGTTGACCGAAATATGATTAAATGGAAAATCTAAATTCTATTAAGTTAACTAGGAATTTGATGTGTTTACATGGGAAAGCTAAATCCTGTGAAGTTCAGTTAATCAGGAATTTAATGTGTTTACATGAGAAAGCTAAATCCTGCTAAGTTCAGTTAATCAGGAATTTAATGTATTTACATGAGAAAGCTAAATCCTATTATGTTCAGTAAACTAGGAATTAATTAAGAAATCTAAAACCCATTAAGTTTAGTTAACTAGGAATTTATGAACTTCTTGGAAGTGTAAAACCATTAATGACCTAATTAATAAGGGAACTTTTAGAAAATATAGAAGCCATAAATAAGAAACATTTCCCTTGGATTTGCCAATCATTAATGATGAAACATTCCCCTTGGATTTGTCAAATAATGAAACATTCCTCTTGGATTTGCCAATCATTAATGATAAAACATTCCTTGGATTTGCCAAATGATGAAACATTCCCCTTGGATTTGCCAATCATTGATGATGAAACATTCTCCCTGTAGTGCTAATCATTAATGATAGTCATCAGATTTACGACCTATAAATATGAACTAGAAGAATGAGAAAGAGACATGCAATAGAGTTTCTAGTAAAGGAAGGCCAAAAGATCAAGGCAAAGTAGAAGAAACACAGGTAAGAGTAAAGATCAAGGCAAAATAGAAGAAACCCAGGCAAGAGTAAAAAGATTAAGGTAAAGTAGAAGAAACCCAGGCAAGATACTCACCCTTGTTTTTAAAGTTCATGTTTATGCATGTTTGCTATGTAAATATATGATATTCTTATGAAATTATGTATGTATGATATTCGTTCTTAATTGCATGTTTAAAAGAAACTTTGGTATTCATGGTGTTAGATTTTATTTTGTTTGAAGTATATGTTTGATTGTCGATCTGTACGAACTCTGATAATTAATGTTTAAAGAAAAGACTTCTAACTTTTAAGAAGAAGAGCTTCAGACTTTGAAGAACTCCGACTTTTAGAACTATGGACTTTAAATGGAAATGAACTCCGGTTTTTAGAACTCTGGATTTAAAGGAACTCCGGATATTTGAGCTTCGATTTTTAATGGAATTAGAACTCCGGTTTCTGAATCACGGCTTTCGTTTAAAAAGAGCTCCGGCTTTTATGAATAAGGAACTTCGACCTTTGTGAATAAAGAACTCTGACTTTTAAAGTACTCCGGCCTTTAAGAACTTCAACTTTTTGAACTCCGGCTTTGTTTTAAGAAAAAACCTCTGGCTTTGACAGAGATTTTGAAGAGATTAAAGGCTTATGAATCTAAGAGTTAGAGGTTGTGACAGGAGGATCTTGGTGTGATCCGGAGGAGGCGAATGTTAGGATCGATTGTGGATATCGGAAGCCTCCATTTGAGAAATTATAAAATTATTTCGAAGATAATCCTAATCTGATAATCTTAAGAATTAAAGTAATTATGTCATGACGGAAAGGTAGCCTTAAGAGATCCCAAATGGATTACTCTATTTAACAATTATAATGATAGACTCTGATATTGTTAAGAAAAACTCTAGGATTATGCTTTCCCACATCGCTTGTGGATTGATGTCCTTGGGTTAAGTGGAAAAAGGAAACCCTGTCTAGAGTTACCCTTCAGTGGTTCGAATTTAGCCATTGAAAATTTCTATTTAGGAAACTATGAATTTTCTCTCAGGAGATAGTTTTATCTGATAAACTAAGAGTCAGAATAATTATGTTATGATGGAAGTTGACCTTGGGAACTGTAAATGGATAGGCATGTCTAAAAAGATTATATAGATGGACTTTGGTATCATGAGAAAAAATGAACAGCAGTACCGATAAGTGGATATTAAAGATTTATAAATTCGATATGTTTTAGCATTTCAAGAGGAAACAAGTAAAGAAATTATGGATAAGATCGATTTCTCGAGGTAATAGGATGTCGAATTCCTGAGTAGGAAATAGAATTTGCATTTGGAATGTTGGGATTATGAAGTTCCAAATTAAGCAACCCTTACGAGTTCATATTAGAACAACCCTTTCATCATGATTATGAAGGGCGTATTTGGGTTTACTTGGCTAACTCCTTGGCATGCCAGCAAGGCTTGAAAATTTTTTTGGTATATCGACCTTGAGATTTTAAGGTTGTTAAGTGATAGGGTCTCTAGGTCTGGAGCAACGGTCTAAGACTGTACTGAATCCGTGATGACTGTAATAGTTAGAATTTCTTATTCTGTGGTGAATTGTAGTTCTATGAGAATTATTTTTGTGGTATAGATATCTTAAAATTGGTTTTAATCAAGGCTATCGCATAAATTAGATGTTCAGAAGGGAATATGTACTTTAAGAAAATGTCAATTTGGGGACATGCCAACAAAAAGAGAGAATATAAAGTATCCCGCCTTAAAAGTTTAATCATGGCTTGAGATTTATGTCAAATCCTAACCAAGCATGATGAAAGAGTGTGAGTGCTAAGGTGGATTTGTATAATGGAAAATCATAATTGGATGATTTGAAGCTAAATGATTGATCAGAGTGTGCAGCGAAAATGTGGAGAACCTGCACATATTAAGGTTTAAGATAATATTTAGAGAAGATATTCGATTCCGAGGATTAATATGAAACAAAATGAAGCATTTTGCTTGATTAAGGTTCGAAATTTAGGATAGAAAAGTGGTTAACGAAATAAATTTATCTTCGGACTTACTGAATTTGGGTTTAGAAAGGATGCGACAAATAATGAGGATTAAGGCAATTCCGATATTTAAGGTTCGCTAGGATAACCACCTAAATTTGAAAATATAATTGGAGATATTAAGAAGGTTCTTTGATTCTGAAAATTTAAGGATCGTTAAATTTCAAGGACGCAATTTTTGTAAGTGGGAGAGAGTGTGACGACCCCAGTTTCAAAATATGATAATTAGGGTGAAACTGAGTTAATAAGAATAAAGGATTAGGTTTAGAATGTGGGAAAGTGTGTTCGGAAGTAGAAAAAGGAAGTTGGGCCTTATAAGGTATCGATTTCCATGATATGGTTAATATGGGTGGTGAGATTTTAGAATTCCAAAATATAGTAATTGGAAGGTAATTAAGGCAAGATAGGTTAATTGTGGTCAAAAGATATGGGAAGAATTGGACTAAAAAGCCAGAAATTTTGAAATTAATAAATCGGGAACAGAAGTTGTAAATCAAGAAACATTGATTCATAAATAAGATTTCGGGCTTTAAATTATGATAATCATCGCCTATTAAGGTTATATAATCAAAATTAGGGTCCAAAGATGTGAGAAATTTGGTTAGAAGGGTCGAGATGGGTCCCGGATGGCAGAAACGCAACGTTTCCATGCTGCAGGCTCGATGCGTGCTTGACGTGCTTCCGACCTGAGCTCGAGTAGTGCTCGAGTGCCGGTGAGGCACGATTTTGCACAAGGAGCCGCTCGAAGCTCGCCTTAGGAAAGGCAGAGCGAGGATGGTTACGAGAAGTGAGCTCGAGGACCGCTCGAGCATTGTCCGGGGGCAAATCTATGAACATAGCTGCCTCAAGGGCGCTCGATGAGCGCCCGATGAGGTGCCATAGCCGTCAGGGAGCGCTCAAAGTGTGCTCGAGCAACCCAAGTGGTATATAAACATGTGCGCGTTTTTCCTTCGGCATTCGGCTGATCCAACGAGGAGCAAGAGAACAGCGGGAAAAGAGAAGGAGAGGGAGTAATCCGCACGTTCCACTCCGATCCGGGTAAAAATAATGGTAGATCGGGCTCAGGCAAGTGTACCTCGGATGTTATTTTCTATTTATACGCTTTTCTGTATCTCAAAAATGGTATTTATACCCTAAAAGCATGTTTCCCCATGTTCTATGTAAATAAAGCCTATTTCTCCAAATTATTCAGACAGATTTCATGTTTATATATATATACTATAATATTTGACTTCAGTTTCATGAAAATACATGTGTTCGGTATTCGTTTATCGTCCGAAAATTTTGGCTAAACCTTAAGCACGAAATTGAAGTGATTTAATTATTTTTATACAAAATCGCTATTATATAAAAGTTAATCTGTACCGAGATAAAGCTCTTGGTATAGTTTATTTCTGAAAATTTTACACAGACTTATACTGCTAAATTACTGTGAACTTCTGGAACAAAACTGAAGGGTTAACTGAAATGTTTCTAACTAATTTCCTAGAACTATACTGTTATAAGTTAAGGAAAATATTTCTGACACTGTTAATTAGGACTCAAGACTGATATACTGTCAAGTTAGGTTCTCCGACATGCCTTAGAATGTTATGGTAGTAATTGAGGATAATTCTATCCATGGAGTTATACGTACTCCGCCCTTCCTCAAGGCGTTAACCTAGAGGGTAGTTATTGTTCCCGGCTAGCAACCCCCTGTTCTAGATCCCATAGGAAGGGAACTCCTGTTCCTATTACAAGCCTTTGATTTTGTGGAGTGAATACAATCTATCATCGATTATTCACCCCTCTACTAGTAGGATCTTCTAGTCAGGTCCATACTGATAGAAAAGGGGATTTCTTTATAAATCACAGATTTAGTACCAATTTTTGATTTCTGAATTGTGTTTACTGATTATGGTTTCCGAAGCTTAATTTCATTGTATTAATCTTTCTCTATTTTCATATACTTTCTGCTACAGTTATGAAGGAATATTTTCATGTTAACTGTTCACCTGCACTTATGTTTTGTAAAGAAGCATGTGTTTACTAACCTCTGATTTCTGAAACTTAATTTTAATCCCAAATTATGCCTTTTCTGTTTCCTTGCACTATCCTGACCCCGAATGCTCTCATGCTTTAATATGATCGCATAACTATTCTGCATAATAGAATTTTTTTGCATGCCTATATGTATCTTATTGGGTTTTGGCACACTATTTTTCTATTTTTTTCCTCCAGATAAGACTGTTGAGCTAGTACCGGACGAGGAGGAGTGACCTAAAGCTTACCTGAAGACTTTTGGGGATTTGAAGAGTTTTGGAAGACCTAGGAAAGAGGCAACTAAATTGTAAAGACCTGACTTTGACATATGATTTTATATACAGATTATACATATATGGATTCAGTATATAAAAATGCATGTGATGTACGAGATGAAACAAGAAACAATTCTTCTGCAGGTTAGTAGTTTTGTTTCTGTTATATGTTTTCTGGATGTTCTGTAAAGGTCTTAGATGACATCTCTTATCTGAATTCTGGTATAGTGAATAGAGTTGTTAAATTAAAGCCATGGATGGCATCTGAGATCCTATGAAAGCGTGTTGTAGGAAAATTATGGTATTTTGGATAGTTGTGTGTATATACTAATTATATTATTCAGGTTATGTTTCTATTTAGCCCAGTTTTAGGGGTGACTCTGCCCATTTTCTTATAAAACTTTAAGTTGAGATTTGGGCTTCTATTCCTATTTTTGTAATGACAGAATCATCTAAGGATAAAAAAAGAAAAAACTGTTTCGTCACACTAAGCAACATTAGTCTGTGGAGGTTGCATGAAGTTCATGTGAATATTGGCTGAATGTCAATTGAGTGTCAATTAAGTGATAAAATTCATTGGATGTTCATGTGAAATTCATGCAATGAGTGATCAAGAGAAAAAAATTTCCAATGAACAAGAGGGAACTACACCTGATGAGTGCATGACAGACGACTATACACTTTTGAGATAGAATAGGTACACTAAATGTGCATTGAGGGTTTTTGCATGGTAATTTTAGTTGAACCAGCACATAGAGGGCACATGCATGGATTGGCTAAAAAGGGGATCATGCCTATCATATGTGAAGAGATCATGTGCACTATGACTACTATAAAGTCACCACTAAGACAATTTTAGGTTTAACACGAAGGAGGTGCAAAAGAGATTTTGAGAAAATAAATAAGGGTAATTCGAGGGTGATTTTAACATAAGGAGTGCCACATAAAAAAGATAAGAGAAAAAAGAGAGAAAATAGAAAAGATGAAGTGAGGGTTAGGTGAGGGTCTTTTAAGGGTAATCCGAGTGACAAATGACTTTGAATGGTTGTACAATAGTTATGCGAAGGTCAGCTGTGTACTAGTCAAAAGTCAATCAAGTTGCAAATGTCATTGGATGTCGTGTGAGATTTGAGCAAAAGTTGGTCTAGTCTAAGTTTAAAGTCCGCTAAGTGACCATAGTTAGTGGAGATTGCATGAAGTTCATGTGAATATTGGTTGAATGTCATTTGAGTGTCAATTAAGTGATAAAATTCATTGGATGTTTATGCAAAATTCATACAATGAGTGGTCAAGTGAAATGCATTTTCAATGAACAAGAGGAAACTACACCTAATGAGTGCATGGTAGACGGAAGTGCACTTTTTAGACAGAATAGGTACACTAAATGTGCATTGAGGGGTTTTTGCGTGTCAATTTTAGTGCAACTAGCACATGAGGTGCACATGCATGGATTGTTTAAAAAGGAGATCACACCTATTGTATGTGAAGAGACCATGTGCACTATGACTACTATAAAGTCACCCTTGATACAATTTTAGGTTTCAAATGAAGGAGGTGCGAAAGAGATTTCGAGAGCAATTTTAATATAATGAGTGCCACATAAAAAAGATAAGAGAAAAAAGAGAGAAAAGAAAAAAGATGAAGTGAGGGTTGGACGAGGGTCTTTTAATCGCAATTCGAGCGACAAATGAGACTGAATGGCCATACAATGGCTATGCGAATGTCTGCTGAGTGTCAGTCAAAAGTCAACCGAGTTACAAATTTCACTAGAAGTCGCAAAAGATTAGAGAAAAAGTTGGTCAAGTGTCAATTGAAAGCCAGCTAAGTGACAATAGTCAGTGGCGCTTATGTGAAATTCATATGAATATTGGTTGAATGTTAATCAAGTGTCAATTAAGTGATGAAATTCATTGGATGTTTATGTGAAATTCATGGTATGATTGATCAAGAGAAAGGCATTTCTAATGAATAAGACGAAACTACACCTGATGAGTACATGATAGATGGCTGTGCACATTTTAGATAAAATAGGTACACCGAATATGCATTGAGGTGTTTTTGCATCAATTTTAGAGGAACCAGCACATAAAGAGAACATGCATGGATTGTTTAAAAAGTAGATTACGCCTATTGTATGTGAAGAGCTCATGTGCACTATGACTAATATAAAGTCGCCCCTGATGCAATTTTAGGTTTAAGATGAAGGAGGTGCGAAAGAAATTTTAAGAGCAATTTTAACATAAAGAGTGTCACATAAAAAAGATAAGAGAGAAAAGAGAAAAGGTAAAGAGATGGTCAGGCAAGGGTCTTTTAAGGTAATCAGAATGACAAATGAGACTGAGTGGTCATACAACAGTTATGCGAAGGTCTGCTGAGTGTTAGACTAAAGTCAACCGAGTAGCAAATGTCACTGAATATCGCGTGAGATTTGAGCAAAAGTTGGTTTAGTGTCAGTTGAAAGTCAGCTAAGCAACAATAGTTGGTAGAGGTCTCTTGAAGTTCATGTGAATATTGGCTGAATGTCAATTGAGTGTCAATTAAGTGATGAAATTCATTGGATATTCATGTGAAATTCATGCAATGAGTGATCAAGTGAAAGGCATTTCCAATAAACAAGTGGGAACTACACCTGATGAGTGCACGATAGATAGCTGTGCACATTTTAGATAAAATAGGTACAGTAAATATGCATAGAGGTGTTTTTTCGTGTCAATTTTAGTGGAACCAGCACATGAAGAGCACATGCATGGATTGTTTGAAAAGCAGATCACGCCTTTGTATGTGAAGAGCTCCTGGGCACTATGTCTAATATAAAGTCACCCCTGATGCAATTTTAGGTTTAAGATGAAGGAGGTGCGAAAGAGATTTAAAGAGCAATTTTAACATAAGGAGTGCCACATAAAAAAGATAAGAGAAAAAAGAGAGAAAAGAGAAAATATGAAGTGAGGGTCAGGCGAGGGTCCTTTAATGGTAATCCGAGCATGGGACAGAATGGTCATACAATAGTTATGCGAAGGTTAGTTGATGTGACGGAATGGATTTTTTTTTTCAATTGATTCCGTCAGTCAGGATAGAAATAGACAGCCTGTGCCATAACTCAGTACATGCACACAACTAATCTAGTTATAACATAACACGCAAATACAGGATTACAGATGCCGTCTAGGACCTATGTAAGATATATATAAAAATATGTAGCGGAAGCTGACCTAAAAATGTGTCGAAGCATTCATATTCATACCCAAAAACTCATTCATGCATACATAGGCATAATGGTCCAATTACAATTTCATGTATATATATTTTATCAAGACTGCTTCCTCCATGATAACTTCAAAAGTGCTTTAAATCTTCAGTAATCCTTTAGGTTGAACTCTAGTTTGTCACGTCAGGTACAACTCTACAGTCTCCTCTAAAGGGGAGAAAAACAGTAAAACAGTGAGCCGAGGCCTAGCAAGGTACATGCAGGTATGCAGTAAAACATATATGCAGAATAGAACTCAATAAAACAGATACCGTTGAGCATGAAAAAATAAATGCCATAAGGAAGTGGTTTATAGCAGAATTACGATACACACATAAAAATGGAAACGATTAAGTTTCGGAAATCAAAAATCAATGTACTCATGTTTCAGAAAGCAGAAGTCGGTCTTACTTCCATAGTAAAGGACCCTACCAGTAGACTCTACTAGCGGTGGGGGCGAATAATCGAGGATATATTGTGTACATCTTTCCACAATCAATGGCAATAAATAGAATAGATGATCCCACCTAACGAGATCCTTCCCCAATCCAAGGGGGCGACGGCCAGAGCAGAACAGAAGTTACCCTCCTATTGTAACGCCCTGAGGAGGGGCGGACAACATATTACTCTATGGACAGAGTTATCATCGATTACTACCATAACGTTCTAAGGCATGCCGGAGAATCTAACCTGACTGCATATCAGTCCTAGGTCCATAATAACAGTAATAGAAATATTTTTCTTCTTATCGTTTACTGAAAGCCATTTTTAGTATCAGTCGAAAATATCACTATTAACCCTTCAGAGATTGTGTACAGATATCTTAAGGCCTGTTCAAAATTCATATACTTCAAGCCAGTTTCAAATCATAGAACTTATATGTCACTTTACAAGCCGGTTTCAAAATTATATCACAAATGCCGGTTTCAAATTTGTGATACAAGGCCGGTTTCAAATCAAGGCCGATTTTAAAATTACGATACAAGGCCGGTTTCACAGTGCAAATGCTTGTTTTAAAATTACGATACAAGGCCGGTTTCAAATCAAGGCCGGTTTTAAAATTACGATATAAGGCCGGTTTCAAAATCGCAGTGCAAATGCCGGTTTTAAAATTATATTACAAATGCCGGTTTCAAATTTGTGATACGATGCCGGTTTCAAATCAAGGCCGGTTTCAAAATTACGATACAAGGCCGGTTTCAAAATCGCACTGCAAATGCCGGTTTGAAAATTTACAATACAAGTGCCGATTTCAATAATAATACAAGGCCGGTTTTAAAATTACAGTGCAAATGCCGGTTTCAAAATTACATTACAAATGCCGATTTCAAATTTGTGATACGTGGCCAGTTTCAAATCAAGGGCGATTTCAAAATTACGATACAAGGCCGATTTCAAAATCGCAGTGTAAATGCCGGTTTTAAAATTATAATGCAAGTGCCGATTTCAATCATTACAGTGCAAGGGCCATAGGTCTTTTTACTCATGTTAGATATCTTAAAAACCTATTCGTGGCTAGACTTCATGTAAGTAAGTAAGGTTAATCAGAGATCTTTATGAAAACACATAATAGAGCTTTCTTTAAACATGATGTTAACAGAAATTCTTCCTTAATTCAGATGATTAGAGTAAATATCATGGCATACCTTAACATAAGTTCATCAAAATCAGGTATACTTGCATTACAAACATGAACTAAAGAAAAATGAGTACGCTTTCATTAAATCATGAACTTAAAACAAGGAGTACGCTTGCATTAAACCATGAACTTAAAAGCAGAGGGAGTACACTTGCAATATTCTTAAAAACAGAAAGAGTAACGTCCGAAGTACACTTGCAATGTTCTAAAAGTAAAAATAGAATATAAACTTGCATCAAACCATTAACTTAAATGTAGGGGGGTACACTTGCCTGACCGCCCACTCCGGCTGACTTGAGGATCTCCTTTATTCTTCGTTCCTTACTGCATTCACTTGCCAGCACTCACACTCACCTCTTCAACCGAAGCCTAGCATATAAAGAGGAGGGGTTTGGTGGAGTAGGTGGGAGTAAGTTACCTACTAGGTACTTTCCTTTACTGATTAGGTGGAAGTAAGTAGGGTAAGTCACCTACTTGGTACTTCTTTTTAGGCGGCCAACGGGGTAGTTCACTTACTCTATTTAGTTGGGATCTCATTGGATTTTAACCGTCCAAAGTTTGTCTTTAGTTTGCCCCAAATTCGGTAGCCAATTTATTATAGATTTCATCTGGTCAACTTTCCCAGTTAAAGCTGGTCAACCTCCTTAAGGTCGGTCAGCTTTCATTGTTTTAAAAATTAGTTAATGCTTTCTCGCTTCTAATTCGGTCGATGTTTCTAAAACCGGTCAACATTTGAAAATCTGGTCAACTTCTTCAAGTCCGGTCAACATAATACCTTCAAAATCCGGTCAACTTCCTCAAGTCCGGTCGACATAATACCTTCAAATTCCGGTCAACTTCTTCAAGTCCGGTCGACATAATGCCTTCAAAATCCAATCAACTTCTTCAAGTCCGGTCGACATAATACCTCCAAAATCTGATAAACTTCTTCAAGTCCGGTCAACATAATACCTTCAAAATCCGGTCAATTTCTTCTTATTATTCACTCTGGCCCCTTGCACTTCTATGAAGTGGTCCGGCCTTCAAGTGGTGTAAAGCCACTCTGGCTTCAAGAGACATAAGGCCACTCCGGCCCTTGTGCCAAAACACTTTGGATTGTCAATTGTGATAATCACTCCGGATTTCATCCTTTACACTTCATTCTGGATTTCATCCTTATCAAAACACTACGGTTTTAAGTTGAAATAAAAATACTCTAGTTTTAAGTAGAACATTTTATTTCGATTTTAAGCATTTTTGATTTCTGAATCTCACAATTCTCCCCCACTTAAAGGAATTTTATCCTCGAAATTAGTGAAATACCTCAATATTAAACATTTACTTTGGACATTAACCTCAACCTTATATATGCACAGGTTCATTACTCTTCTGTTACGTGCTCTGATCAATCAGTTAGCTTTGATTTGTTAGATTATATCTTGCCGTCACTAGTATTTTTGTTCTTTTACCTAGCTCAGCTAAAATCCCAACATGAAATTCAAGGTACAATTAGATTTCATGTCATTTTTCCTTCCAAACATCCAACTCATGAGATAATCTTGATTTAGACCGATTCTAAGATATCCATACCCCGGAATTATTTCTCAGAGGTCCTCAATTCACAACAGAATAAGAAGTCCTAACTATAACAGTCTTTACGGATTCAGTACAATCTCAGACCATAGCTTAAGACCTCGAGACCCTAACACTTAACAACCTCAAAATCTCTAAATCCATATGCTAAGGGAAACAACTTTCACAAACCCTCAACCCATAGCAAGATCAGAAACTGCAATTTATATGGTTACCACGGGTTCGATGTGGCTTTAGATTTATTGTTCAATTCAATACCTCTACACTTAACAACTTTAAGATCACGTTGGTATATTAATGAACCAACTAATTCAACCCAAACACCTCATTTGGAATCACTATGGTTGAACGATTACTGATTTCAATCAATGAAAAAAAAGTAACTCTGATAAGGGATTCCTTTCCTACTTATCTCAAGAGTATCAATCCACAAGCGACACAGGAAAGTCCATCTTCATAATTCTTAAAATTATCAGATCAGAATTATCTTCTAAGTGATTCTCCGTACTTCCAAATGGAGACTTCTGACTTCAACTATTGATCTTAGTATTCACCTCCGTCGAATATAATAAGATCCACCTATCCCAACCTCTAACTTTTAATTTCATATGACTTAAAAAGGGCAATCCTATTTCTAATTAGGCTAAACACCTATTCTTAACTCACTTGACCTTGCCTCTTACTCAGAATTTCATAACCTAATTACAGGGTACTGCATATTTTACCAACGTCCTTGAGTATTATTTCAACTCTAGAGGTTCGCATTTCATCAAGAATTAACCCCAAACCATCAGCTCTACTTATTTGCTATGCCAACCAAATGAATCAAGTATTCTTTCTTCCAGTTGTATACTCATCTATGCTACAGTTCCTAAATCTCACAAAATCCACAAGGCATACATATATCTATACAATTAGGAAATAATTCCAAAATTTTTTTTAGGTGAATATGAAACACATAACAAAATCGAAATTTCGTGATTAAGAAAATACCTTCATCCGCCTTTGGGGTGTCTTTGGCCTTACACTGTTACCGCAATACTCTAACCACAACAACCGACTTCTTTGTTTTCGTCCCTTTGGTAACAGACAATCTTTTATCGGGTGACCACTTTTCACAGTTATAGCATGCTCCTATTGCTTTATAACAAGGCTTCCCCATCAGCTTCTTCCTACAATATGCACATGTAGCAGTTGATGTCCGTGAACTAGTCATTGATAAAGCTTCGGTAGTGCTCTTCCCTATATCTACCATTCTTACTTTCTTGGATGACTCAGGTGGCTCTACATTTGATCTCCTACCAGGACTTGCCCAGCTAGCTGCTCTTTTTGCAAGTAACTTTTGTGTCCCTAACTCCTTCTCGAGTACCAAGGCCCTATCTAGGACCTCCGTATAAGCCTGAAGCTCCTGGGTCATTAATTGATTCCTAATCTCATCATTTAACCCTTGGAGGAACTTCTTGGTCATCCTCGATTGATCTTTACCAATGAAAGGTACATGATCAGACAATTCGATGAACCTCGCGACATACTCCTCTACGGTGTGACTCCCTTGCCTAAGTTCCATAAGGGCTCTTTCCCTCCAATCCTGAAGGTCATCGGGAATATACTCTTTCCAAAAAGCCTCCTCAAATATCTCCAAAGAAATTTCCTCATCCAACCATTCCATTGCTCTTTTCTTCCCAGCCCACCAACCATCAGCCTCTTTTCCAATTTATAAGTTGTAAAGGTAACTCTTTCACTATCAGAATATTGGATAACTGTATGTATTTTCTTCAATCTCCGAATCCAATTTTCTGCCTTCAGCGGATCTACTTCCCCTAAAAATTCAGGCACATTCTCTGCTTTAAACCTCTCGTACATAGCTGGAATTGGTTGTGGTGCAAGAACCAGGGCCACGTGACACTGCTCCATCTTCTCTACAACATGCGTCACCCTTTCTAGCAAGGTCACATACTCAACTTCTCGATCATGGGGGGTACTAGCACCACGCCGGCCATCTCTTCCTCCCCTTTCATTAGCCATCTTAAGATCAAGGCAGGCACAATATTGAAATCCAAAAAAGGTCAGTTGAAGGAAATGAAAGTATCCATTATTTCCATGAAATTTGAACTTAGCCTAGGGACCAATTTCTTAAGGGTCCAAGTCACCTTAGTTGTCCTGGAAATTCAGTACAAATATTCAAACCTATACTTTCGCTTTTCGATTGATCAAATCCTAAGGCATCTTATCTCTTTGATACCAATTGTGACGGAACAGATTTTTTTTCCATCAATCGGGAAAGAAATAGTGTGACGGAATGGATCCCTCTTTTTTTTTTTGACTCCGTCATTCTGAACAGAAATGGGAACCCAAACTAAACCAATTATGTGCAACACAGGATCATAGATGCCATCTAGGACCCATATACTTTTAACCATAAGAAACATAGCGAAAGTTACTCTAACATCTTGCGGAAACATTCATATTCATTCCAAAGTATTCATTTCCGAATACACAATAAAAAAACGTCTAGCTATAAAAGTTCATGAATCACAAACAAGTCATTCCAATAATGTGAGGACCCGGAACCAAAAGCGTGATAACTAGATGTGATTAAGGTGATTAATATCAGTAAGAGGCTATGCATGTAGTGAAAAAGTGGTAGTTAAAAGTGAAAACTTAGAAAATGCCCAAATTCAGCAAGCAGCCGAGTGGTGTTCGCTGGGAGCTCGAGCCCTCCTATCGAGCGGAAAAACCAGAGGTGAATCTGAAGTCCCCCGCCCGCTGGCCGTTCGAGCCGGTCTATCGGGTGGAAAAACCAGGTCCATTTCGAATTATGGCCGCTCGAGCTCCGCTCGATCGGCTGGGTGCCGAAAGCCGAGCGCTCGCTGGCTGCTCAAGTGCAGTATAAAAACACGATCAGACTTCGCTCCTCTCATTTTTACACGGTTTTAGGGTTTTAGAGAGAGAGGGAGTGCTGACCTTAGAGAGAGAAGAAGGGAGAACGAGGCCTCGGAGCCCGAATCCATCCGTGAGCCAGTTATAAAGGTGAAAGCCCACGACAAGGCAAGTGTACCTCGGACGTTAGTTTTTGTTTTTACCGTTTATTTTGCTTTAAAGTGGACGAAAATGATGTTAATGCATGTTTAGAGTAAATGAAGCATGTTTCCTTTGATTAATCAGTTAGATTTCATGTTTGTTCATGTTTATGAAAGTATTTGGCTCCGATTTCATGCATGGGCATGTATTATGTGTTTATTTTGACATTGAAAGAACATGGCCAAACCCTAACCCAAAATTTTTGGGATTTATGGCTTAAATGCATGATTGAGTATTTATATATGGAGTTATGGCATCAATTTCATGAATAAACACATGGTTAGAGACCGATTTGTGTCCGAAAGTTTTGGCGATGCACTAAGCACGAAAATGAAAGGGTTTTAGTGATTTTTAACAAAAGTTCTAGTTACATGAAAGTTAATTGACATCGATGTGCATCTTCTAGTATAATTTGTTTTCAAAAATATGAACGGCCGTATACCGACAAAATTTCCATGTGGATTTAAAGAAGTGCTGAAATTGTGTTGTGAAAGTTTGATTTCAAAAATGGGATTTTTGATAAAGAAGTGATTTCCGTTACAGTTATTTTAGGACCCGAGACTGATTACAGTCCAGGTAAGTTCTTGGGTGAGGCCTTAGAACTTACGGTGGTAATCGAGGATAGCTCTGTCCATGGAGCGATTCATGGTCCGCCCTGTCCTCAAGGGTGTTAAGCCAGGAGGAACATAGGCTGACCATCGGGTGGCACATAGTACAGATATCCCTCGGGATGGGACATATATGACATGATAGGCCTTGGATTGTGTGGACTGAATACAATCTATCCTCGATCATTCGCCACTTTCGCTAGTAGGGTACACTGACAAGGTCTGAAATTGTTAAGATATGACATAGTAAAAGATGAAAATGTATTGTACAGTCACAAGATGATAGAGTATCATCTGATGAAAAGATGATAATGAATCGTATACAATGAAAAGATGATAGTGAACAGTATAGAGTATTGTTTTCAGTTTTACCATGCATCAGTAAAGTTTATAGTTATTGTTTTACAGTCTATAATGTAATGATTTATGAAGCAAGAGATTTAATATCGTTATAGCATGTCTTTACTGTTTTCTTTTAAATGATGATTGACTAAACGTTCTGGTTTTGCATGGTTATATGATCATTTTGGCATAACCGTTTTACAGTTCATATGCATGTACCTTGCTGAGCCTCGACTCACTGGTTTAGTATTTTTATCCCCTCCAGATGAGACAGTAGAGCTCTTACCTGAGGAAAAAGAGTAAACAGAGAGGAGTTGCTTGAATACTTTTGAGGACCACCGCATACTGGAGCCATTTTGAAAGAGCCTGTTGATGTAAAGGCTAGCTGGAAATGTGATTTTTGTATACTGATCTTATGTTTATGGATGCTCTAAAATATGTGAATTTTGTATAGAAAGCATATGATAGTAAAAGAGAAAAAGCTATACTTCTGCAGGTTCTTAGTTTACTTCCGCTATATACTCTGGATTTACTGTGCAGGTCTTAGATGACATCTCGTTATTAAACTGTTAGAGTAGTAAATATTTTTATGGATTTGTGCCATAGATGGCATATGTGATCCTATGAATGTTTGTTGTAGGAATTGTGAATGATGGATAGTTGTGTGCTTGTTATGGATGATTATACAGGATTGTATTTTTGGATTTTTCATCCTATTACAAAGGAGGCTCTGTCAAAATTTCTGCAGGAGTCTTGCCTTATGTTTTAGACCGTTAATGGTATTTCTGTTTTGACGGAAGCTTTTGAGGACAAAAAAAAAATCCGTTCCGTCATAAATAATATTCTCCAAAAAAGCTTCCGTGTCTTTAATAATTCTTCAAACAAGCTCCAATTACTCCAACTCGTCAGGCGCAAGCTCTAAAGTCTCATCTGAAATGGGGAAAACATAAAATAGTGAGCCGAGGCCCAGTAAGGTACATGCAGATATATAGTAAAACATGTATGCGGAACATATCTCAGTAAAATAGATACTATTGCACATAAAGTTACAAATGCCATAAGGAAGTGATTCATACAGAAACGTATCCAGAACTATTAGAAAATATAAACGGTCTTTGAAAATTCGAAATCAATGTACTCATATTTCAGAAAGCAGAAGTCGGTCTTACTTCTATATTTTACAGAAATCTCATCCTTATTAGTAAAGGACCCTGCTAGTAGACCCTACTAGCGAAGGGGGCGAATAATCAAGGATAGATTGTTTACATCTCCCCACAATCAATGGCATTAAACAGAACAGATGATCTACGAGATCCTTCCCCTATCAAGTGGGGGTGCCGGCCAGAACAGAATAGAAGCTACCATCCTTATTGTAACTCCCTGAGATGGGGCGAACCACATATAACTCCATGGATAGAGTTATCCTCAATTACCATCATAACGTTCTAAGGCATGTCGGAGAACCTAACCTTACTGCATATCAGTCCTGGGTTCAAAATAACAGAACAGAAATCCAATAATAGAATAGAACTTTTGTGACGAACCAGGTTATTTTCCTTCGATAACCCTTCGTCAATAAAACTTTATTAGTGTCCAGAGTTTTCTCCATGACTGGACAAAAGACCATTTTATAACTTGGTTAATTAGGCTAAGCATACTTTTCACTGGATCTCACAATCTGCCATTTTATTAATGGCTTCAATACAGCATTCTGATCGTACTGTAT
>JAODPA010073081.1:0-30023 GCA_025585075.1 Nepenthes mirabilis
AATATTATTTTGAGAACAAATCCATCGTTTTTTAATACTCCTATTAAAATATGGATATATTGTACGTAACGCCCAATCTTTTATTTGAATCTCTTTTTACCACTTTGGCAAATTTTGTAAAAGTGGTATTACCTTTCCGATGTGAACACTGGCTAATCAGACGATTTTTTGGTCGATAAAGCAAAACATGAAGTTATTTTGATTTAATATAAAATTAGAAATAAAACGATGATTTTTAAATTCTCAATAATTTTGATTACTTTTGGTGAGTAATTAATTAATTATTTATTGATTATTGACGTTAGTCAACCATCTTTGAAATTTCGCACGCCTCTGGTTAATATACCCGGTCAGCTTTCGACGCCCTCCTCCCCAACTCCCACAAATTGGACCGCCAGTCGTCTTCCCTCCAGAATTGGGCTTCTTCTAGAATTCCTCGACTCGCTCCCCTAAACCACAGAATTCTCCGATTATCGACCATAGCCCTCCATGGACGCAGCTGCCTGTGGAGGCGGAGGAAGCGGCTGCCCGGCGCCCTTCCTTTTGAAAACGTACGACCTGGTGGACGACTCAACGACCGATGAGATAGTGTCTTGGAGCCCAAACAAGAGGAGTTTCATTGTCTGGAATCCTCCGGAATTCTCTAGGATTTTGCTCCCCACCTATTTCAAGCATAACAACTTTTCTAGTTTCATTCGTCAACTCAACACCTATGTAAGGTTCATACTTTTTTTTCCTCCGTAAACATTTTATGAATTCATGCTATTTGTCAATTTATCAGTTTATTTTGATGATGACGACGATGATCGGCCTCGTTTCATTGTCTTATCCATAACCTGCAAGAATCATTATATGGGTGTGCATATGACGTTTTAAACATAAATGGATAGTGGAGATATGATGATTCGATAATGATTTCGTCGTAATTTACTTGCAGAAACACTTCCCTCATTAATCTTAGAGATATTGTTCTGAAATTAAGATTGGTTTGGACATAACATGCATCATATGGAACACATGCAAAACTGAAAGCAAGAATTAACAATGCCCTAAATATTGTTTTCATTAGTAACTTATCACAGCTATCATTCTACCGGAGATGCGCGACTCCAGTCGTTCTAATAAGTAGGGTGTTGTTTTTGGGGGTGGTAGTTCTAGAAAAACAAAATATTATAATATGGTTATTATCCTGGCCATCTTGTGCAGAGCAAGACTGCTCGCTACCAAGATGTTTAAAAAAAACGCAATGAGATGAAAATTTTGATGTGTTTCTGTTTGACATTAACACTTTTCAAGCTTTAAAGTAATGTCATCATCTAAGTGCCGAGAAACTGCATTTTCAAGCATTTTCATGTAGTAGCACCACTAGCTTAACAGCAATCTTAATATAATAGCAGGGGTTGGAAAATCTTTTGATAGATATCAGAACAATTGTATTAATGTGAACAAACGGAATAGAATTTGCATTTTCATAAAATGTTTATCGACAGATTGCCAAATAGAAGACTGTTTACTATCCACAACTGAATAGACATCTACAAAGAAGAAACCCAAATTTGATATTCTGGAACTGACAGCTCTTATATAAAATTCACCTTCTATTTGTCATTTCATTTCCCGTTTATACAGTCTCTGCTAACTTGAGGATGCAAAAGTTTCACTTAACGTTGAAGTATTTTACATGGTCTGCATCTTTTTCTTTTGTCTGCCTCTTCACCTTTGCCATTATAACTTGCCAAGATAATTCTATTTGAGTGTCTGCGTAGTTAAGGTGGATGGCACTTCTAAGGATATCTCATACATCAAAAGTTATGTTTAAGATGAACAATTAAGATGCACAGGACAGGGAACTAAGAGACTGGGAAAAAACAGAATCTTCAGATTGATGATGGTCTAGACACAATTATGTTGTCTTTTGCTAATAATTGCATAGGTCAACATCATTGTAACTTATGTAGTCCCACTTGTCTGATCAGCTCCTAATGTTCTATCTGTGAAACTGGCTGCAGTAGGGCTATGGATGTTGGGATTCAAAGGTTGCTTTAGGTTTCAACAAGGTTATTCAAATGCCTGGGATAAGAGTTATGAGATGAAATGGGGAAGTCTGAGATCATATTTCTTAAAATGTCAAAAAATGGAAAATATCTGCTTCATGGGATGACCCTTCAACGCAATTTATGCTATCATCATTGTAGTCTGGCAACTTTTCAAAATGATCATAGCTCTGAAATCTTTTTGTGCTTGGTGGACTATTGCCACACGGACTAAACTCTTGATCTGCTTTTTATGGCAGGGCTTTCACAAGATTGATCCAGAGAGATGGGAATTTGCTAATGAGGACTTTGTGAAGGATAAAAGGCATCTTTTGAAGAACATTCACCGTAGAAAACCAATCCACAGCCACAGTCATTCACAGGTGGATCCAGAAAGGGCAGCTTTTGATGAAGAGATACAGAAGCTTTCACGTGAAAAAACTGAACTACAAGCCAGGGTCCTAAGGTTCAAACAACAGCAATCTGCAGCAAAGTCACATCTGGAATACATGAAACAGCATGTAGGTTGCTTGGAAGAAAGGCAGGATAACTTGTTTACCTTGTTAGAGAAAGCAGTTCAGAATTCTGATTTTGTTGGACACCTTTCTTGGAAAATTGAGTCTATGGATTTCTCAGCATATAATAAGAAAAGGCGATTGCCTCAATCTGATCAATTTCAGCCAGTTGCTGAAAATAACTCCAGGGACAAGCAGAGCAGTTCTAGACCTGAACTTGTGAATATTTTCCAGCAAGATTTCTTAAACAAGCTTACACTAGAGTTATCACCTGCAGTTTCAGACGTGAGCTTGGTTTCTAATAGCACGCAGAGCTCAACTGAAGATGGGGAAAGTCCTGCACAGAAATCATCCAAAGAAGATGTAAGAGATGCTCAAATAAGAATGAGTGGTGATGTAAGATATGCACGGATTAGAATGAGTAGTCTTCCATTTGCATCAGAAACAGTAGCACTGTCAGACACGGGCACATCTCTAACGTTTAACATTGATTCATCTTTGCCGAGAAAAGGGGAAGAGAGTTCAGAGATGCAGTCATTGAAGCAATGTTTGGTGCCAACTGAAGAAGGCCATGGTCATACATCCTGCCATTTAAATCTCGCACTGGCATCTTCTCCATTGCAAGCTAATCATTATTCAGCTAGGATAGATCATTTGGACCAGGAAGTTGGCTATTATCCAGAGACGGGGTCCAATGTCAATGAGAAAAGTTGCGACTTTGGAGTTACTTCAGTGAGTTGGAATTCTGCTGATGATGCAGCTAATTTGTCTTCCTCCCAAGATGCCTCAGGTAACAATTTGGAGACTGTTGTTGCACCAGTCCGGATGAATGATCTCTTCTGGGAGCAGTTTTTGACTGAAAGGCCGGGATCTTCAGACACTGAAGAGCCAAGTTCCAGTTACAGGGAAAATAGATTTGATGAGCAAGAAGAACGAGGGTTAATGCATGGAATGTCTAGAACCTCAAAGGCCTTGAGGAAGCTCACTCTTTGAGGAGCAGAGTTTCATCAAGTCAAAGTTCCCTCTTCTTGCTTGCATCAAAATTTGTAAGATCTCCACCATGTACCCGTAACATCTTCTGTTTTCAAATTTATGTTGTGCTGATAGCTGCCGGCTGTTCTCATTCACTATCAATCCTCGGCTTTGGTCCTCTGAGGACAACTTTTCATGAAAATCCATGTTGATCAGTTGCATCAGACCACATCACTCTGCACTTTACCGACATTTGACTGCTCCCTAGCTCTAAAGCATATGGCAATTTTTTATTTTATTTATTGGCTTTTTCCGTGCTTTGGCTGTAAATCTGGCGGTTGCATGCTGAGATGCGGTGCAGCTGCAATTCAAACAAGAAGCAATGCATGAAGTTGTAAGACCTGAAAATTTTATAGGACCGGTACCCCCATGTGCCATGGATACGTTGGTCTTCTTGCCACAATGTGTACAACAACTAAGCACTAATTAGCCTCTGTAAAATGTCGGTGGTCTGTTGAAATGTCCAGCTTATATGCATTTGGCTCTAAAAACATGGAGTTAATAAGTTGGCAAGCAGAAAATTGCGGGGCCGTGTAGATTAGCAGTGACGAAAAGTGGGAACAGACAGTTCTGCGTCCTTGCTGGACTAGTCCATTTGAAATTTTCCTGTCAGTAATATATTTAGCTTATTTTAAAAAATGATCTTGAATCCCGTTCCCTCTTTAACTTATTTTTTAAGTGGCACATGTCTCAAATTGGGAACAAGTTTTAGCTCTCCATGTTCAATTGTTTTAACTCTCAAATTTAATCAATGTCTCGAGAACATGTTCAGCTTTCTCTGGCAAATATTTGCTTTAAGTCATGACTTCCCATAATATGCAAGTCGATGGGGGCTAGACATAGCTTAGAAAAAAAGATGATTTTAATGTATTCTGCCTTTATGTGTACTCAAAGTTGTGTTTATAAATCAGTAGAGGTACTATTTCTATCTTAATTTGTTAGAGGGTAGGTTTTATCTTAAGAACATGACGTGTTAAATAAAAAAAAAAAAGATGAAGAATATTTGATTTAAATTCCTTTTTAGAAGCTGCGTGCCCACATCACATATTAAAAGTCTATCCAATATGAAAAAATGGCATTTAATTAAGCCATATCCATTTGATTGGCGCGGTATTAACTAGTGCTACAGGCGTGGAGTGAAGCCAATCTATAATTTTTTTCATCTTTTATTCTTTTTCCCTGGGGCTGGGATAGATGGGATGAGGCATAATCTAGATGGGTTCGCGAATCCCAGTTTTACACACTTATCAAATTGCATAGACTTGAAAGAAAAAACCAACCTGCTTGCATTCTCCTTTAAGAAAACCATCCAGGAGAATCAAACAAATTAAAAATTTTTTTTTTTTGTATGTGTGATTTTGTCCATAGAAATTATTAAAAAGACTCAGCAAACTCTAAAGCTGCAGCGGTCACAAATTGCTCCACACAACCTGCCTTTGCTCATTCCATTTCGGCCTTCCTCTCCAGGTTATCCCCACTTTCCTCCAAACGCCCAATCACTATAAACATGGACGGGGAAACCCCAAACAACTTATCATAACTGAGGTTTAGATAAAACAGCATTCCTTGCAGGTAATGCTCTAATGTTGAATCTTTTCCCTCTTCTGATCTAATACCTGTAGTGAGCAGGCCTGTAAGGACCTTTGACGGGTACATTAATGTAATCAGCCTGCTCTTTGGTGAGCTTTGTGAGCTTCGCACCGAGCTTCCCAAGGTGAAGTGCAGCAACCTTCTCATCCAAGTGCTTGGGCAAAACATGTACTTTCTTCTGGTATTTGCCAGATTTCTTCTTCTTCCACAGCTCTAGTTGTGCAATCACCTGGTTGGTGAAGGAGCACGACATCACTAGGCTTGGGTGCCCATTGGCACAACCCAGGTCATAAGGTGACCCTCAGCCATGACAATGATGCCCGATTTTGTATTGGGGAAGACATACCTGTCTGTCTGGAGCTTCATGGTAATTCTCTCAATACCAGGGTAGGTCTCCAGCTCATGCATGTCGACTTCATTATTGAAGTGACCTATGTTGCAGAAAATGGCATTTTTCATCTTTCTCATGTGGTCGACCATGATGATGTCCCTACCACCTGTTATGATGACAAAGATGTCGGCACAGGAGACCACATCTTCCAGGGTGAGAACTTGAAAGCCCTCCATGAGAGAGCTTGGAGGGCACATATTGGATCAATCTCAGTCACAATCACGCGGGCAGCAGCAGCCTTCAGGGCAGCTGCACAGCCCTTGCCGACATCTCTACATCCAAAGACAACACATACCTTGCCAGCAATCACAACATCAGTGGCTTTCATCAATTATAATTATGATAAATTATAATTATTTATTTAAAAAATATACTGTTAAAATTGAGATAACCATCTCCCTCGTCTCCATAGAAATGGAGCCTCCCACAACATGTTTGACAGCTTGCACCATTTATTGCCCTGTTGATTTCAATAATGCTGTTACTCTTTCCATATCAATATTAGTAACTGCACTTTTTTTGAATCGGTTTTTTCTGTTAAATTGCTTTATATCAGCACTTGAGAGCAGCCACCATTTTCTGGGATGTATCCCATAACGCCGTTGGTTTTTCTTATTTAAGTTACAGTTTTAATGTATTTGCATTGCTAGATCTGAGCATTTTGCGGCAACCAAAGTTTTCTTATATTGGGAGATGGAAAGAGATGGAGCTTCACCAAATCCGCTAAGATCTAGCGATTTAACGGAAAAAACTGATTTAAGCAAGTGCAATTACCAACTTTAACATGAAAAACCAACAGTGTTGCTGAATCCAACGGTAAAAAAATGGTGGATGTTAATAAATGATGAGTTCTATCAATTTAATTGCAAAAAACACTAGTTAAACACACTGTCACTAGTAAAACATCATGTCGGAAAACCTAACCTGACTGCATATCAGTCTTGGGTCCAAAATAACAAAAACAGAAATACTTCCTTCTTATTGCTTACTGAAAGCCATTTTCAGTCAGAAACATCACAATTTATCCTTCAGAAATTGTGTACAGCATATCTTAAGGCCGGTTCAAAAATCATATACTTCAAACCGATTTCAAATCATAGAACGTAATTCGAAAATCATATACTTAAAGCCAATTTCAAAATACACTTGAGGCCGGTTTCGATTTCATGGCATAAAATATACTTGGGGCCGGTTTAGATTTTTATTAAGGAAGGGCCGGAGCTCTTTTCTCATTAAGGGGCTGGTTTCATTTTCAGTACAAAGCTGGAGTTCATTTTCAATACAAAGCCGAAGTTCATTTTCAGTACAAAGTCGGAGTTCATTTTCAATACAAAGCCGGAGTTCATTTTTAATACAAGCCGGAGTTCATTTTCAATACAAGCCGGAGTTCATTTTCAATACAATGCCAGAGTTCATTTCCAATACAAAGCTGGAGTTCATTTCCAACACAAAGCCGGAGTTCATTTTTAATATAAAGCCGGAGTTCATTTTCAATACAAAGCCGGAGCTCATTTTCAATACAAAGCCGGAGTTCATTTTCTCAAAAGCCGGAGTTCATTTTTTTCCAAAAGCCGGAGTTCATTTTTTTTTCAAAAGTCGGAGTTCTTTTTACTGAAAGTTGGAGTTCTTTTTGACAGAGGCTGGAGTTCTTTTTGATAGAGGCCGGAGTTCTTTATCAACAAAAGCCGGAGTTCTTTTTGATAGACGCCAGAGTTCTTTTTGACAAAAGGCGGAGTTCAAAAGTCAGAGTTTTTTATCAACCAAAGTCGGAGTTCTTTTTGACAGAGGCCGGAGTTCTTTTTAACAAAAAGCCGGAGTTCTTTATCGACAAAAGTCGGAGTTCTTTTTGACAGAGGCCAGAATTCTTTTTAACAAAAGCCGGAGTTCTTTTTTTTTTTTTTTCCTGAAAGTCGGAGTTTTGTTTAACAGAAGTTGGAGTTCTTTTTATTGAAAGCCGGACTTATTTTTCATCAAGGGAAAGCTGAACTTGTTTTTCATCAAGGGAAGGCCGAACTTGTTTTTCATGAAGGGAAGGCCGATTTAGATTTTGTCCGAGGGTGGAGGCCAGACCTCTTTTTACATTAAGGAAAGACCGATCTTTTTTTAGGCTTAAGGGGGATCGGTTTCGTTGTTATCATGCACAAAGGGGCGATTTCGATTTTAAACATGCAAAGGCCAATTTCGATTCTATCATACGAGGGGGCCAATTTTGATGCTTACAATGCCGATTTCATTTTTAGTTCGAATTTTATGTAATTTTGGTTTAAGTAGAAAACAGAAGGTAGAAAACAGAGAACTTGAACTAACCATGAAATCCATCATGCCATAAATACAACTTGAGCGGTAATTTCAAAATGGTAAGCATTTTAAATTGGAAGGAAAACTTGTAATATCAAACGCAGAGTATACATTTGCATTAAACCATGATCTTAAAAGTAGGAAAAAAGGTGTACACTTGCAATATTCTTAAAGCATGAATTTAAAGAATAACATCCAAGGTACACTTGTAATATTCTTAAAGCATGAACTTAAAAGCAGTGTCCGAAGTAACTTGCAATATTCTTAAATCATGAACTTAAAAGCAACGTCCGAAGTAACTTGCAATATTCTCAAAGCATGAATTTAAAAGCAGCGTCCGAAGTAACTTGCCTGACAGTCGATCGCACAATATTACCGTCTAAAGTTTTTCTCTCCTCCACTTCTTCCTTACTGCTTGCGTTTGCCTTTGCTACATTCAACCAACCGACGTTGAGTTTTTATAGAGGAGGGGTTTGGTGGGGTAAGTGGGGTAAGTCACTTACTCCCGTATTTGTTTACAGACGGTAGGTGGGAGTAACTAGATTAGTTTACCTACTCCATTTGGTTGCCGCCTAGTTGCCGCCTAGTTGGGATCTAACTGAACAAGAAAGTTTACTTTTATCTTTAGTTACCATTAATTTAATTCAGGCCAACCGCTCCATTTTCATGCCAGCAGCCCACTCCGCTGCTGGCCAACCTTATTGGGCCATTTGTTATTCTAAAGGGCCGAGTTCCATTTCACATGGCCGAGTTCAAATGCAGTGCCGGTTCTAATTTTTGTTTTGGAATGTCGGTCAATATTTTAAGCCATTAGATTTTTGGGTCACACACCGTTGGTAGGTTGCTCCGGCATTTTTAAGTCCGAAAGGCATTACTTTATATTAGTAGGTGCCCTGATCGGTCATGAATGAGGTATGCTCTTCGTCCTCCGGACTCATCCAGATCTGGTAGTAAACCGAGTAGGCATCCATGAAACTTAGCAGCTCATGTCTGGCTATTGAGTCAACCAGCAGGTTGATCCTGGGCAAGGAAAAGCTGTCCTTCGGACAGGCTTTGTTAACGTCAATAAAATTGACGCACATCTGCCATTTTCAGTTGCTTTTCTTTACTAAGACGATATTAGAGAGCCAATCCGGGCAATGGACTTCTTTAATGAAGCCTGCGTCCCGCAGCTTTTTCACCTCCTCTCGGATGACGATCAGCTTTTCAATGAAGTTGTTCCTCCGCTTATGCCTGACGGGTTTTCAGCAGGAGTGAAGCCCCAACTTATGCACCATTATCTCTGTTGGGATTCCGAGCATGTCTGCTGGATCCATGCAAAAAGGTTAGCATTCCTTCGTAGGAATGTAAGAAATTCATCGCGCAGTGGTCCGGTGAGTGAGCCACCGATCTGTACACACTTTTTTGACTCTTTCGGGTCTAGTGGGATTAGATCCGTGGCTTCACCGAAGTGTGCTTGCTGAAGGGTTGTCTCGTCTCGATGGTTAACTTCCCCAGCTGCTCTGGTGCTGCCATTAGGGGCAATCTGTGACATGTAATAGGTTCTTCCAGTAACCTGGTCGTCCAGCACCTCCCTGATACCGTAGGGTGTTGAAAACTTTATTTTGAGGTGTGAAATCGAGGTAATCGCCCTGAACACTGTCAAGCACGGTCTGCCCAGTATGGTGTTATACACTGAGGGTAGGTTGACCACTAGGAAGGTGACCGTTCGACTTGTTGTTTTTGGATACGTACCCAAGGTGACCTCCAATTGGATAGTCCCTTGAACGGGCATAGGGTCGTTGTCGAGGCCGTATAATGGGCCTTCGGTAGATTTTAGTTGATTCTTTTTTAAGCCTAATTTGAAGAACACATCCAAGTAAAGTAAATCTCTAGAAGTTCCATTATCAATGAACACTCACTTCAATTGGTAGTCAACACTACCATCCGAAACGAGTGTGGATACAACGAGGGGATCAGCATGGCGGGACATTTCATGAGCTAAGTCATCATCACTGAAATTGATAGTGTTGTTTGCCATGCGCTACTTCTTCCTCCCGGTCTGCCATTCCTCGCTGTCGGATGGGTTTTTAGCAGGTGGGGTGGTGACCATGTTAACCACCCCTGTTGCAACCCGATTTTCGAGAAGAGACTGCTCCTGCCCCTCTCCACCAGCTGCTCCAGAGCTCTGTCCGGAACCCCTAACGAACTTGGTGAGGTGCCCTCTGTGAATCAGCTCCTCGATCTCCCTCTACAGTGTCTTGCAGTCCTCCATTGTATGCCCAACAGAGCGGTGGAAGTCGTAGTACTTCGACTGGTTTCCAGAGTCCTTTTTTAGTGGTTTTAGCCAGTTCAAGAACTTTTCTCCGCGGATCTGCATAAGGACGTTAGAGCATGTGTCCATCAGAGGTGTGAAGCTGGTGGGCCCGTAGTCTCTGCGTTTTAGGAGCCCAATCCGGCATTGCTTCTGGTGGGAATGATCATTACCACCGTACTTCCTTTTTCCCTCTCCAGGGAATGATCGAGGTTGATCCACCCACTCTGGGCATTTTGCCTCGTTGGCCTCTTCCGCCGCAGTGTATGCCAGTGTAATGGACTCCTCTTCCCGCAAGGTTTGAGGTTCTTGTGGGCCAGGTGCTTGAAGAAGTCCCCGTAGGTCAGCACAGAGATGAAACTGTCCAGCTTCATCTCCTCTATGATCTGGGGAATCTGCCTGGCCTCCACCACAAAACGATCTAGGAATTTCCGTGGGTTCTCTCCTAGTTTCCGCTTGATGTGAGAGAGATGCCACGACTGCTTCTCTTCACGCCCGCTTGAGGCGTACTGATCTAGGAAGAGATCCGTGAGCTCACGGAAGTTGCTGATGGTGCCTGAAGGGAGGTGATGGAACCAGATTCGGGCATCTCTCTTCAGCATGAGTGGGCAGCAGCGGCACATTGCTGAGCCTTCTAACCCTTGTAGACTCATATGGGTGCGAAAGTGATCCAGGTAGTCAACCGGATCGCTGCTCCCATCGTATGAGTCAAGGGAAGGGATCTTAAACTTGGTAGGTAGTGGACGGTTCAGGATCTCCGCTGTGAAAGGAGATTGGTCCAAGTCGATGGCACGCTCTTCATCTTGGAACACACGGTTCCAGATTTTGTCCACTCCCGGATCTACTCGAGTGGCGTTTGCTGATTTTTTGGAGTTGAGGTAAGCCCTCAGCTCCGTCTTGTCTCTGGAGGGTTCAACAGCTGACTTGCTGTTGCCTCTAGCAGACCTGACAGTTCTGGATGCTCGCTCCTGAACTGTGTTTCTATCTTCGGCCCGAGAGTATTGGGGATTTCTTCTCTCCGGAGTTTCTCGTGGAGTTGTGCTCCTAGAGCATTTTTCAGGCTTGTTCTGGTCAGGAATGCGGGAGGAGGCTAGGACTGGATTGTTTTGGGATCTCTCGGGCCTTTTGGCTGGCTTCTTTTTTCTCTGACCACCTTTTTTGGTGGCCGGTACAGGGACGGCTGCCGGAGGAGCCGCCTATAGTCGCTCCTCGTTCTGAGAGCAAAGTATTTAGAGCAGACGATTGTTGACTTACATCTACTCCATTAGCTGCTGGAAGTAAGGCACCGGCACTCCGCCCATTGTCCTGTTGATCGTGGCACCAGCAGTGTGGTCTTGGTCGGGATTGGTGATG
Source organism: Nepenthes mirabilis (assembly GCA_025585075.1). Taxonomy (NCBI): domain Eukaryota; kingdom Viridiplantae; phylum Streptophyta; class Magnoliopsida; order Caryophyllales; family Nepenthaceae; genus Nepenthes; species Nepenthes mirabilis. The sequence continues at coordinate 11,506 of JAODPA010073081.1, forward strand.
TCTCTAGCGGGATTGCTAGCTTGGGCTCTCGTGTTCACCCTTGCAAATGCAGAATCAGACGGTGAAAAAGAGAGCGTTGTGCAAATTTATGGTTGGCTTTTGTAAGCGCTTCCCACAGACGGTGCCAATGATGCGTCATGGGATCCAAATTTCAAACAGATTCCGGCTGATCCGGTTGTCCTGATTTCGACTCCGTTCATTGAGTTTGGATCCTGCACACCACTAAAACGAACAGGAGGTCAGTGTGTCCGCAAAAAGTTATCCCACTGAAAATACTCCGATGCTCAAGTTAGTAAACAGCCTTCAAAATCTGAGAAGGTTATTGAAATTGAGAATTGAAAGAGAGAGAGAGAGTGCAAGAGTGTGTGGAATCTCCAGATGAAAGAGTGGTAGAGCCGTCTTCTTGAATCTGGATGGTGGGGAGGCAGTAAATGGCTGTCAGAAGCACATTGTATGCCTTGGGTTTCTTGAGTGTTAGCAGAGAGTAGAGAATTGTAAGTCTGTCTCTGTTGTCGTTGTGGGCATTGTGTGAGTAAAAGCTCGCATCAGTAAAAGCTTGTGTGAGTAAAAGTTAGCGTGCCTTGAATGAAAATTCAAGGGCTTATTTATGGTTGATAGGGTAACCTTCCTCCGTTGGAAGGAGTGATCCCCTAGGTGATTCTTGGTTGGCCTTCCTTTCAGAGCTGATGCCAGTTGCTAAATGGACCAATATAGTTTTCTTCTACGACGGTTAGCGGCTTTCCAAATTTCCTACCTTCCTTCTGTGTATTTTACTATTAGAGGGCCCTAATTGGTACGAGATTGGGAAAATCTGGCGCCTTCCTTACGAGAAGGGCGCCAATTTTGTCAAGTCCATTTTGGGAGCCAGCTAGGATCGTGGAAGATGCTGGGAGAGCCATTGCTGGCCGTCTGATGGATTGTGGGCTCAAGTGGGCTAGGCCTGTAAAAAGTCTTTTATTTTTGGCCTGCTGTTACAGTGATTCCGATCAACGCTCGAGTTGATCGTCTGTACGCGAGTTAGCCGTCTGCTGGAGTCTAGACGATCAACGCTAGCGTTAACCGTCTTGGACCTTTCAGGCTTTGGGCCTTCGTGTCCTTTTGGGCCGTTTTTAAGTTAACTGTCCGATAGGCCATTTTGGAGCCTCTGTTGACCATGGGCAAGCCCATATTCCGGTGTACCCTTCAATTTCTGATACTGTTAATTAGGACCCGTGACTGTTATACAGTCAGGTTAGGTTCTTCGGTATGCCTTTGAATATTATGATGGTAATCGAGGATAACGCTATCCATGGAGTTATATGTGGTCTGCCCTTTCTTAGGGCGTTAACCTAGAGGGTAGTTTACTATTATCGGTCGGCGTACTGTACTGAATCCCGCGAGAAGGCATGTCCCATGAGACGAGATGATTGTTACTGGCTTTGATTGTGTGCAAACACAACTATCCTCGATTATTCGCCCCTCCGCTAGTAGAGTCTACTGGTTTGGTCCTTTACTGATAGAAAAGGAATTTTCTATAATCTATAGAATTGAAGCCGATTTTTGCTTTCTGAAGCCTGTTTTATCAATTTAGGATTAACAAAGTATGATTACACTAACTTCTGCTTTTTAAAACTTGAGTGTTTCTATTTTTCGATAGTTCTGTAATCTTTGATATCATGTTCTGCTATAATTTTTGTAAATCACTTCTTTATAGCATTTATACTTCAACATATATCTGTATCTGTTTTACTGTATTTTGTTTTGCATAAAAGTTTTATTGCATGCCTGCATGTACTTTGATGGGCGTCGACTCACTGTAGAGCTAGTACCTGATGAGACTGTAGAGCTAGTACCTGATGAGAAAGAGTAATTAAGAGTTCAATCTAAAGACTTTCGAAGATCTGAAGTATTTTGAAATTATCTTGAAGAAACAGTTGGATGTAAAGACCTGATTTTGATATATGATTTTGTATATGGATTTTGTGCCTAAGGATTTTTGTATATAGAATATATATGATATATGTGATGAAATAGAAATTGTGCTTCCGTAGGTTTATAGTTCTGCTTTCGCTATATACTTTCTGGTTTCTGTACAGATCCTAGTTGGCATCTCTCATCTGAATTCTAATATAGTAGATAGGATTATTGAATTAATACCATAGATGACATTTGTGGTCCTGTGAACGTGTGTTGTTGAAAAAATGTGGTATAAATAAATAGTTGTGTGCATGTACTGGTTTGTTATACAGGTTTTATATAGATTTATATTTCTATTTAGCCCAATTTTTGGAAAAATTTTGCCCATTTTTTTCCTAAAACCTTAAGTGAGATTTGGGCTTCTATTCCTATTCTGAATGACAGAAATTAATTGAGGAAGAAAAAATTTACTTCGTCACAATTGGTATCAGAGAAATGAGATGTCTTAGGAATTAATCGATAAAAAAAGTGGAAGCGTAGGCTTAAATTTCTGTGGGAATAGGTCGTGGTAGTTAAGGCAACTAGGAATTTTAGGAATTAGTGCTTATGCTAGGTTTAAATTTTATTAAGTTATTGAATATCTCTTCCTTTAACTGATTTCTTGATGTTACAATATTGTGTTTACCTTGATTATAGGATAGCTAGTAGAGTAAATAGAAGAAATAACCGCGGTAGTGCCAATACTCCCCAAAATCGAGAGATTGGATATGTGGATTTATTGGGAAGAATGACGAATATAGTGGAATCTGTCGAGCAGAGGCATATGGCTCAATCCTTACACCCTGCCAGCCCCGGCATTTCTTACTCCTACGACTTATGACAAATTTATAACAGAGCGAGCAATGGGATTCTTGGGTAAGCCTGATCCGGCGGAAGAGGATTATTGGCTAAAGAGAATGAAGAAGATTTTTATTATGATTCGGTGTACTGATCAGGAGAAGGTTACATTCATGGTGTACAAGTTGGAAAGTGAAGCAAATAGCTGGTGGAGTATGAGAAATAGGGTGTTAGGAGTGCCTGATAATGAGATCACATGGAAGATGTTTGAGGACGCATTTATGGAGAAATATTTTCCGTCCAGCCTTTGAGATCAGAAGGAGAAAAAGTTTATGAGATCGAGATGGGAATATAATGGTAACGGAATATGACGTAAAATTTACTGAGTTGTCCCGATTTTCACCCTATTACGTGGAGGATGAGTTAAGGAAAGCAAAGAAGTTTCAACAAAGGCTGTGGAACGACACTAGGAAGTCACTGTTAATCCTAAAGCTCTAGACTTATACTGAAATTTTGGATAGGGTGGTGATTTATGAGAAGGAAGCAGAGACAGAAAGATTTTATGCAAAGAGGACTACTAGCCAGGTGAGATTTAGTACTGGATTTAATGTGGGATCTTTTGGATCGTCCAAAAAGGCTAGGACAGTTGATAAGGGGAAGAGCATCGTTCTGGCTCAGTTAGTGACTAGTTCTAGAGTGTCAACCGCTAAGTACATTTTCTATGGGAGAAAACATCTAGAGCAAGCATGACACAAGGTATCAGGAGCATGTTTTAGATGTGAATAGCAGGGCCACATGGTGAAAGACTGTCTATTACCTCCGAGGCTAGAAGGAAAGAAGCCTACCATTTCTGCTAAGGCCTTCGCGGTGACTGTTGAAGACCCGGAGGCATCTCCGAATATTGTGGAAGGTATCATCTCTATTTGTGGAGTTCCTGCTTTTATATTATTTAATTCAGGGTCTACCCACTCCTTTATTTCTCCACAATTTACATGCTGCATTGTATCTGTCCCATGTGTTTTGGATTGTGAATTGTCTGTATTAACTCCCACTGGATCCCCTATGATTACTGATGTTGTGTATCCTGGATGTGTGATTGAGGTGAATGGGAAATGTTTGGTTACAGATTTAGTATTGTTGAACATGGGTGATTTTGATGTAATTTTGGAGATGGACTGGCTGGCTAAATACCATGCTAGTATTGATTGTCTTCTGAAGAGGGTTTGTTTTGATATTCCTGGTATGAAATCCTTTTTCTTTCAAGGCATTAGAAAGAAGGAGGTGCCTATGTTAATTTCTACTTTACATGTTAAGCATTTAATGAAAAGTGGGCGTAAAACTTACCTGGCATATGCTTGCACCACTGGGAGTCATAGTGTGCCGGCTAAGGACATCCTAGTTGTTTGTGATTTTGAAGATGTATTTTTAGGGGAGTTACCTGGATTGCCCTCACACCAGGAGATTAAATTTGAAATCGCTATTATTTTCGGTGTTAGTTCAATTTCTAAGACCCCTTATCGTATGTGTGAGATCCCGATTTCTTAAACACAATAATTATGGATTAATTATATGCGTAAAATTCATGTTTAGGCTTAATAATGTGGAAAAATTTGGTACTGAAACAAACTGAGATAAAAGGGGGCAAAAGAGTGTAGGGTGCTCGAGCGTAAAATTGCGCATGCAGTGCCCCGGGAGCCACTTGAGCACAGCTGGAGCGGCCCCCCTTGCGAGCAATGTACTTGAGCGCATTTTTACATGTGTAGCGCTTGACTAGCACTCGAGCACTGGTGACGTGACACCTGCACGTAATTCTTTTCTCCCGTGTTTTAAATGAGGAATTTGGGGATTTAGGGCTACATTTCTAGCAAGATATGACAAAGAACGAAGGGGAGAGAAGAGAGGAAGGGAGAGAAGAGAGGAAGGGAGGAAAAATCTCCTATTCAGTTCCGATCAGAACCACAGTAACTGTAAATCGAGTTCAGGCAAGTGTACTTCGGAAGTTATTATTTATTTTTATAGCGTTTTAATGCCTTAAATATTGTATTTATACTTTAAACACATGGTTCTGTATGTTTACTGTAACTAGAGCCTGTTTTTGTAAATTAATTGAACAGATTTCATGTTTACACATATATACTGCAATATATGGCATCGATTTCATGAAAATGCATGTGTTAAGTGTCCGTTTATCGTCCGATAAGTTTAGAAAAACCCTAAGCACGAAATTGAAGGGATTTTAACTATTTTTATCCAAAATGCCTGTTATATAAAAGTTAACCTGTATTGTAATGAAGCTCCTGGTGTAATCTATTTCTAAAAATTTTACACTGACTTATACTGATAAATCACTAAGGACTTCTGAAGCAAAACTGAAAAGTTTTAGACCGTTACTGTGTATTCCAACATAAACCTGAACGGTTTCAACCGTTTCTGTATATTCTAAAGGGAAACTGAAAGGTTTTGAACTGTTACCGTATGTTCTGAAACTGACTGAAGAGTTTTGGTAAAACTCTAACGGATTTCTGAAACTGAAAAGGGTTTTCAATTATGAAATAAGAAGGAAAAATGTTTCTTATACAGTTATTTAGGACTTGTGACTGATATATAATAAGGTTAGGTTCTCCGGCACGCCTTAGAACGTTATGGTGGTAATTTTTTTTGGTAAGTATTATGATGGTAATTGAGGATAACTCTATCCATGGAGTTATATGTGGTCTATTGTTTTACAGGGCGTTAAACTAGAGGGTAGTTTACTGATCTTAGCCGGCAACCCCCTATTCTGGAATCCCATGAAAGGGGTTAGATCCCATGGGAAGGAATCTCCTATTCCTATTTCTAGCCTTAGATTGTATGGAGTGAACACAATCTATCATCGATTATTCACCTGCTCTACTAGTAGGGTCTTTTACTGATAGAAAATGATTTTCTATAACTCACTGATTTGATATCGAATTTTGATTTCTGACTTCTATTTCCTGATTTCTAATTTACGAAGCTTAATTTTGTTATATTGAGCTTTCTCTACTTTCATGTACTGTTCTGCCACTGTCACAAGTAATTACTTTCTTGCTACTGTCCATCTACATACATATCCTGCACGGAAGCATATTTTACTATCTTCTGATTTTCAAAGCTTGATTTAATGTCAAATTAGGTTTATTCTATTTCCTTGAACCGTCACAACCTTAAATGTTTTTATACTTTAATATAAATGAATTACTATTCTACATTCTAAAACCCACTGCATGTATTAGTACGTTGTTGGGCCTAGGTTCACTATTTTACTATTTTTTCCTCCTCTAGATGAGATGTAGAGTTGGTACCTAACGAGAAAGAGTGACTTAGAGCTCAATCTGAAGACTTCTGAGGATTTTGATGTATTTTGAAGCTATCTTGAAGAAACTATTAGATGTAAAGATCTAAATTTTGATACATGGATTCTTTCATGCTTATGGATATTTATGTATATATATGGGTTTTGTATAGAAATGTGTGTGATGTATGTGACGAACAGGAAACTATGGTTCTGCAAGTTAGTAGTTCTGCTTTCGCTCTATATTTTCTGGATGTTTTGTACAGGTCTTAGATGGTATCTCACTCATAAACTGTTAATATAGTAGATGGATTATTGGATTAATATCATGGATGACATATCTGATCCTATGAATGCATGTTATATGGTAAATTATGATAGTTGAGCAGTTGCGTACTTGTACAGGTTACAGAATTGGTCTTGGTCTAGTTAGTAGATAGGATTGATTAATTAAAGCCATGGGAGAAGACATGGCATCTGATGATCCTATATATGAACTGGAAATTATATATGGAGATTTATATCTGTGTCCCTGCAGGTTATAGACAGGTTATCTGTATTCGGTTTAGCCCAATTTTAGAAAAAACTCTATCCGTTTTTCCTTAGAACTTTAAGTAGTTAATTAGGCTTAGGTTTCTATTTCTATTCTTGACGGAATTATCTGAGGACAAAAAAAAATTCGTTCCGTCACAGTATGGCTTCGGTTGAATTGAAGAAATTGAAATTGTAATTGTAGGAACTGTTAGATAAGAGCTTTATCAGATTGAGTGTATCTCATTGGGGAGCACTGGTATTTTTTGTAAGGAAGAAGGATGGGTCTTTGCGGCTATGTGTTAACTATTGTGAGTTGAATAAAATCACGATTAATAAGTATCCTTTGCTGCGTATTGATGATTCATTTGATCATTTGTAAGGATCTCTATTGGAGATTGATTTGAGGTCTAGTTATTATCAGTTGAGGAGTAAACTAGAAGATGTGCCTTAGACTGCTTTCTGGACACGTTATGCCCACTATGAGTTCCTTGTTATGCCTTTTGACCTTACGAATGCTCTAGCAATTTTTATGGATATGATAAATAGGGTGTTCAGGCTATATCTTGATAAATTTGTCGTGATATTTATTGATGATATCCTGATATATTCAAAGGATTATGAGAAACATGAGACTCATTCGAGGATGATACTTCAAGTACTTTACGAGGAAAAATTATATGCTAAGTCGAGTAAATGTGAATTATGGCTAGAGAAGGTGATATTTCTGGGGCATGTAAATTCTAATGGTGGTATTCTGTGGATCCCAAGAAGGTGGAGGCTGTTATGAACTTGAATAGGCCGACTTTTGTGATTGAGGTTAGGAGCTTTCTAGGCATGGTAGGCTATTACAGGCATTTCATAGAGAATTTCTCGCAGATTGCTATGCCTCTGACTCAATTGCTGAAGGATACTAAAATTGAGTGGACTAAGGAATGTGATCAGAGTTTTCAGGAGCTGAAGGATCGTTTGACTACTGCTCCGGTATTGGTTATTCCAGAGGGTTCGGGAGGTTTTGAGGTATACTGTAACTCCCCTAAGGCGAGTTTGGGTTGTACACTGATGCAGGATGGTAAAGTTGTAACTTATGAGTTTAGACAACTGAAAGTGCATGAGAAAAACTACCCGATCCATGATCTGGAGCTAGCTGCTGTGGTGTTTACCTTGAAAATTTGGAGACATTATTTGTATGGTGAAAGGTTTCTTGTGTATTCTGATCACAAAAGCTTGAAGTATCTATTTTTACAAAAGGAACTAAATATAAGGCAAAGAAAGGGGCTTGATTTTTTGAAAGATTATGATTGTGAAATACAATATAAGTCAGGGAAGGTAAATGCAGTTGCAGATGCATTGAGTCATCGATTGGGGTATGTGGCTATGTTGCAAATCAAGCGATAGAAATGTTAGATTATCCAAAGCAGTGTGATCAATTCAACCGGAATTAATTAATGAGGTAAAGGAGAAACAAGTTAATGATCAATTCCTTATGGATATTATAAGTGATCTGAATAGAGATTCTCAAGCTGGTTTTAATGTTCGGACTGATAGAGTGTTGAGGTTTTAAGACCGATTATGTGTACTGAATAATAGAGAATTGAAGGAGAAGATTTTGAAGGACACTCATCGATCTCGGTATCCAATTTATCCGAGGGTGGACAAAATGTATCAGGATCTGAAGAAAACTTTCAGGTGGAGGAATATGTAAAGGAATATTATGGCTTCTGTGGAGAAATGTCTAGTATGTCAGCAACTGAAAGCTGAAAGGAGGAAGCCTTTTGGGTTGTTACAACCAATGTCTATTCCGAGCTGAAAATGGGAAGATATTACTATAGATTTTGTATTAGGACTGCCAAGGACACCTAGGAATCATGATGCCATTTGGGTTATAGTTGATCGGTTGATAAAATCAGCCCACTTCTTAGCGATCAGAATGGCATATTCTCATGACAGACTAGCCAGTTATATGTGAATGAAATTGTGAGACTTCATGGAGTTCCTGCCTCTATTGTGTCTAATAGGGATCCCTGTTTTATTTCAAGATTTTGGGAGAGTTTTCATAAGGAGTTGGGGGTGGAATTGAAGTTCAGTACTGCGTATCACCCCTAAATTGATGGCCAATCGGAGCGCACTATTTAGATTCTTGAGGATATATTGAGGGCCTCGGTGTTGAAAATGAAAGGGACTTGGGATGGTTATTTGGCATTGGCTGAGTTTGTATATAATAATAGTTATCAGGCTAGTATAGGCATTGCACCTTTTGAGGCTCTGTATGGGAAAAAATATAGGTTGTCGATTCATTAAGAGGAGACCGGAGATAAAAGGATTTTAGGTTTTGAAATTGTGAAAGAAACTGCGAAGAAAATCAAACTGATACATGATAATTTGAGAATTGCTCAAAGTAGACATAAGAGTTATGCAGACCGGAGGAGGAAACAATTGAGCTTTGAGGTAGGAGATTTTAATTTTTTAAAAGTTTCACCGTCCAAGGGAATGTTTTGGTTCAAGGTAAAAGGAAAACTGAATCCGCGATTCATTGGTCCTTTTGAGATTCTGGAGAGGATCGGGGAGGTAGCTTATAGGTTGGCTCCACCACCTAACCTGACGGACGTGCATGATGTATTTCATGTATCGATATTTTGAAAGTATATCCACGATCCTACACACATGATTGAGTATGAGCCATTGACTATTGATAAGGATTTATTCTATGTCGAGGAGCCGATAAAGATTCTGGATCACAAGGATCAGAGGTTGCGCAGTAAGACCATTCACCTGGTAAAAGTGCTCTGGAGGAATCATTCACTGGTGGAGGCCACCTAGGAGCGCAAAGAGGAAATCCAAAGCAAATATCCCCATTTGTTTTCTTGAGGTATGTAGCTCTATTTAATTTTGAGGATGAAATTTCTTTAAGTGGAAGAAAATGTGAGGTCCTGATCTAAAAAATATGATAATTTCTAGTTATTAAATTGATATAAATGTGTTTGAGATGAATGGATTAAGGAAAAATATGAGAGAAATTCAATTTAGAGGCAAAATAAGCCCCCCAGAGAAATTCAATTTAGTGGCACCACTAGGGTTGATTTAACAGAATGCACTGCTCAAGTAGCGCTCGAGGCGCCACCCGACCGAATTTAGCAAAACTGGGACCTCGAAGAGCACCCGGTTGGAACTCAAGCACTCCCACCAAATTACACGGGGTGCTCGAGTGCCGGTCACAGGACAACCCACATGATCTCTTTTCCATCGCATTTTAAGGGTGATTTTGGGGTTTTATTTTCAACAAGCTATCGACAGCAACGAAGGAGAGGAGAAAGGGAAGGAGAGGAAAAAGAAGAAAAGGGAAAAAATCTTTTGATCCACTCCAGTCAGAGTCACGGTAACTCTAAACCGAGCACAGGCAAGTGTACCTCAAACGCTATTTTTTATTTTTACTACTTTTCTGTATTTCAAAAATGGTATTTATGCTCTAAAAGTATATTTCACTGTATTCTATATAAATAAAGCCTATTTCTATAAATTGTTTGGACAGATTTCAAATTTATATATATATACTGCAATATCTGGCTTCAATTTCATAAAAATGCATGTGTTTGGTGTCTATTTATCGTCCAAAAATGTTGGCAAAACCCTAAGCACGAAATTGAAGAGATTTAACCGCTTTTGTCCAAAATCTCTGTTATATAAAAGTTAATCTGTAGTGAGATAAAACTCCTGGTGTAATCTATTTCTGAAAAGTTTATACAGACTTATACTGATAAATCACTATGGACTTCTGAAGTGAAACTTAAGGGTTTTGGACTGTTACTGTATATTCTGAAACAAATCTGAATGGTTTCTAACTGTTTCTGTATATTTTGAAGCAAAATTGAAGGGTTTTAGACTGTTACTATATATTCTGAAATTGGCTGAAGAGTTATTATGAAACTCTGATTAATTTCTAAAACTGCAAAGGGTTTTCAGTTATGAAATAAGAAAGAAAAATATTTCTAATACTATTAATTAAGACTCGTGACTAATATACAGTCAGGTTAGGTTCTCCGGCATGCCTTTGAACGTTATAGTAGTAATCGAGGATAATTCTATCTATAGGGTTATATGTGGTCTACCCTTCTTCAAGGCGTTAACCTAGAGGTAGTTTACTGTTACCGGCTAGTGTGCTGTACTGAATCCCGCGAGAAGGGATGTCCCACAAGATGGGATGACTGTTACGTCTTTAATTGTGTGCAAATACAATCTATCCTCGATTATTCGCCCCCTCTACTGGTAGGGTATACTGGTTGGGTCCTTTACTGATAGAAAAGGAATTTTCTATAATCTATAAAATTGAAATCAAAAAAGTTAAAAAAAAAATCTATCATTCTTGTGAAGGCAGAGTGCTTCCTCTCGCTTGGGACGGAGTCTTTTTTTGGTCAAGCTTCCGGAGTGATGTTGCAATTTTTTGGAGTGCCTTTTTGTCTTCTTGGACGGAGTGGTTTTTATCACTCCGGACGGAGTGACTTTTCTAATGCCTCTGGATTACCTTTATCTGATCTGTGTTTTGTCTCCTTGGACGGTATGGATTGGTTCCATGGTCCGGAGTGCCTTTTTATTCCCATGAAAGGAAATATATATATATATATATATTTGGGAAAAAAAAATTCATCTCATGTGGTGGCGGAGTGCTTATTCTCTCTTGGGACGGAGCGTCTTAACTCATTCTTCCGTTGTACAGTTGTAACTTATGCGGAGTGATTTCTTGACTCCGGGACGGTATGCTGGTCCTCACTTTGGACAGAGTGACCTTGATTTAGCTTCCGGAGTGCATGTGCTCTTTATCCGGTGTGGCTTTTGTCTCCTTAGATGGAGTGGCTCGGTTGCAAGAGTGGCATTGCAAAATCCGAAGTGCCTTTATCTGGCAGTCAGAGTGCATTGTTGTATCCGGAGTGCATTGGACGGAGTGGAGCAAAAATTAATTAACTCTCAATTCGTTCTAGAGAGAGAAGTTCTCTCATCTCTCTAGATTTTTGAATTCGTCCGCTGTTCTTGGGGGACGTCGCGTCTCCCTCCTGGCCGCTGATGGCCATGGAAGCGGCCCGGTCACCGGCCTCTGCTCCCTGCTCTCCCCAGGTTGGGTCTGCTACCCACTGCAGTGGCTCGCTGCGGCCGATTTCTTCGGCTGGTCTCGTCTCGGTTTTGGCTTCGGTTTCCACTCAATCGGGCTATATTGATGAGTCTGCTCATTCAGTCTCTCTTCTCGGCACGGTTAAGGTAACTCCTTCCATTGCTCCTTTTGCCGGTTTGACTGGTAACTCTAAACTTTCTTCTGGTATTTCCTGGGCGCAAGTTGCAAAGGGTTCGGGCGCCTCTTCTTTTGCTCCCCTTAAATACTTTCCTCCCCCAACTGAGGTGGATTTTGACTCCCCCCTGTCTCCCCCTGCTGAGGTTGTCCAGCAGTGCAATGAGGTATGGGGCTCCACTTTGGTGGGCCGATTCATTGACAAATCTCTCCATTTCTCGGCGGTCAATGCCATCGCACGAAAAATTTGGGCAAAATTTGGTCTTCATCATGTTGCTGCAAATGATGAGGGTCTGTTTTTCTTTCAATTCGATTCTGAGTCTCAATTAGAGACTTGTTTGGCTAAAGGCCCCTGGGCTTTTCAGAGGAATCCCATATTCCTCAAGCGTTGGGTTCCGGGTGTGAACCTGGATCATGAATCCATGAAGTCCTTCCCGATTTGGATTTCCTTGATAAATATTCCAATTGAATTTTGGATTCCTATGGCGCTTAGCTGGATAGCTAGCAGAATTGGTCGTCCAAAAACTTGTGATCCTTACACTGCCAAAATGGACCGTGTGAAGGTTACCAGAATGTGTGTTGAGGTGGGTAGGGGCGATCCTCTTCCGCCAAAAATTCGGCTCTTGACTTGTGTTGCTGAGTCTGCGCTGACTGTGGAGGTGGAGATTATTTACCACTCGAAGCCTGCTCGTAGTTCCTTTGGCTTTCTGTACAGCCAGAAGCATGTTGCTAACAGATTACCCATGGCCCGGGCCTCTGGGGTTAAAAGAATGGGTGCCGATTCTTGTTTGCCTATGGCTCTGGCTCCCATGAATGTAAGGGGTGGAAGCCATTCTGATTGTGTATTGGATGAAGTAAACCTGGCGTCTCCTGTAGGTGTAAAGCCTCCGGTATCAATTCACGATGCTGTTTATGTGCTGGCAGACTCTGTTTTGGGTCACAAAGATGCTCCTGTTGTTGATGCCGGAGGCTCAACTGGCTCTCTTGTGTCTTCTGATGGGGCTCATCAAGTCCTGAACTCTTCCTCTTGTTCTTTGGATCACTTTGATGGGTCTCTGGCTGGATTTCCGTCCATTAATGTGAATGATACCTCTAGGGGGGCGCATTAGCCCCCTTTATCTACTGCTGTGGCTTCCGAACAGGAACCTTGTAACCTGGCTTCCATAAACCAGTTTGTAGGGCCTCCAGCTGAAGCTGTTTCTCATGAGAATTGCCTAATTCCCGGGGTGGATGTGCCTACTCCGGAGTCTATCGCACAGATCGTCTGTAAATACTCCCAGGCTGATGCTTCTCCTGAAGATTGCCTAAACGTTCCCTTGGTTGATGGTCCTTTGGATAAAGCTTTGCTTGTAAACTGACCTGTCCTGAGCTTATTCCCCTTATCTGGCTCCTCGGACGTGGACTCAAAGGTTATTGCGGCTGATTCCAATGAATCTAGTCGGGATTTGGCCCTGCTATGTCCAAATTGGATTCGAATGCTGGAGATCTGGGGTCTTCCCATGCATTCTCACCATCATGCCATCTGGGGAATCCTGCCCAGCGTTATGAAGATGAGATGTTTGCTGGGCAGGCTATAAATGGGTGGCAACGAGTGGCCCGGTGGCGTAACTCTGCACCCAAGAAAGCCCGGCGTCCTCTTTCCTGAAATCTTGATGCCGTTGGAGAGGGTGTGGTTTTTTGTCTGTGATAATTTTCGTCCAGGGTCCTCTCTCTCTTTTCTTGAGGAGATTTCATTTTGCTTGGAAGGTAACCGTTCTATAAGATTTGAACCCTGTTGGGTTTTAAAATTTTGTGATGCATTATTGCATCTTATAGCTATTGATGGTTTTGCTGGCCTGTATGTCACTTTGCGTTTGTGATATTGCCCATGGTTCCTCTCTTTCTCCAGTCATCTTCTGGGCTAGTAAGGGGAGTACTGAGGGTGCTCTGCTGCCGTGTTTCACATTGCGATGCATGTGTACGAATGTGGCTTTTGTGCCTGGACTGTGCTAATTGCTGTTGGTTTCTTCTTTGATGAAGAACATGTCAGATGGCTAATTGAGGGGTTGTACTTGCGGGCCGGCTTTAGTAGCTCCCTACTGATCCTGCACTTTGGATTATGTTAAGTGGTTTTTTGGACCTTGCCTCTGCAGTCCCTGATGAATGATGTTGTGGGACAAATTTTAGTTCTAATGCTTCTTTTTTTACTCTGGCAATGATGCTGTGTGGCCTCAGTCCCTTACTCACGATTGAGATTCCCTCCTCCACCTTGCTGTTGAATGAAGCAGGAGTCGAAGTGCTGGCTACTTGGATGATGTAGGTAGAATTGCTGATCTCGATTTTGGATTGCTGCTGCCGTTTTTGATCAGCAGATATGGAATGCTACACAGTAACGGCAGCTGCTGATTGATGGTGCTGGACTGTTTTTCTCCCAATTGTGTGAGAACTATTGGTTTGGTATGCTGTTTCTGCTGGAGGTGGCAGTTCATGTGCTGGAGTCTGGCCTGGCAGTTTTGCTTCCCTTTGCTGAAGCGTTAAATCTTTCCATTGTTGGATTATTATTGCTGGTATGGTCAAGCTGTGGTTGCTGCTATTTTAGGCTGCCTGTTTGTCACATGCTGGTGATTGGTGACCCTGCTTCTGATGTGCGGCTTGAAATCATGGCCTCTTGCTATTTCTGGATAGTAGGATTGCTTGGTTGAACTGTGATATACTGTTGATGCAGCAGTTGTTGAATTGTGCCCTGCCCATCTCTATTTGGTGGTGAAAGCTGCCTTGTAGTGTTTTCTTGCTGCGGCCCGCCTGGCTGGCACAATGTTATTCTGCCTTTTCACTTCAGTTGGGAGGAGCTGTGCTGATGCCCACTGGATGTGCTGAGCGCCAACTGCTCAACTGATTAACTAAATTTTGGACATGATGGCCACAGGTTGTTAGATCTTATGTTGAGTGTCATTGTCTTTTGTATGTATTTTGATGTACTATCTGCTCAGGGTATGCCCTAGCGTGTTATGCATTACCTCCAAGTCAAGATACTTGGAATTAATGCATAGTCTATGTAATTTTTTTCTCCCATTAATCCAAAATTCTTACTTACCAAAAAAAAAAGCATGGGACGGAGTGGCTTTGCAGAGTATGGAGTGCTTTTTTCTGGAGGCCGGAGTGCACTGTGGAATCCGAAGTGCATTGGACGGAGTGCATTGGATTTCCTTCGTTGTGGGGCGGAGTGGCATGGGGTGCAGGTTCTGGATTTGCTGATTCTGGACCTTGGTGGCTTGATGATGCTCGAGCTCCCATTTGTATTTTCCTTGTTGAATCTATTTTTTAGGTTTTTTTGTGCTATCTGATCGGGTTGCATTCGGTCATTTTAGACAAATTACACCTAGGTGTGGTTTTCTATTTTCTGTTCATCCGTTCATGATTTTGTTCATGGTGATGCTCGGGGTATGCCCTAACTCGTTGTTCTAATTCTAAGTTGGCAAAACACTTGGAATTAGAACATCGTTTTTATTTTTTTTATTTCATTTAATTCATTTATCTTACTTACAAAAAAAAAACGGTAAAATTGAAATCGATTTCTGATTTCTGAAGCCTGTCTGATCAATTTAGTATTAACAAAGTATGATTATACTGACTTCTACTTTCAAGAACTTGAGTGTTTCTATTATCTGATAGTTATGTAATCTTCTGCATCATGTTCTACTAGAATTTCTATAAATCACTACTTTATAATATTTATACTTCAACATGCATCTGTATCTATTTTACTGCATTCTGTTCCACAAAAAAGTTTTACTGCATGCCTGCATGTATGTTGTTGGGCCTCGGCTCACTATTTTACTATTTTTTCCCCTCCAAATGAGATTGTAGAGCTAGTACCTGACGAGAAAAAGTGATTTGGAGCTCAACCTGAAGACTTCTGAAGATTTGAAGTATTTTGAAGTTATTTTGAAGAAATAGTTGGATGTAAAGACCTGATTTTAATATACGGCTTTGTATATAGATTTTGTGCCTATGGATTTTTGTATATAAAATATATGTGATATATGTGATGAAATAGAAATTGTGCTTCCGTAGGTTTATAGTTCTACTTTCGCTATATACTTTCTGGTTTCTGTATAGTTCCTAATTGGTATCTCTCATTTGAATTCTAATATAGTAGATAGGATTGTTGAATTAATGTCATGGATGGGATCTGAGGTCCTGTGAACGCGTGTTGTAGAAAAATTATGGTATAAATAGATAGTTGTATGCCTGTATAGTTTGTTATACAGGTTTTGTAAATGTTTATATTTCGGTTTAGCCCAATTTTAGAAAAAACTCTGCCCATTTTTTCCTAAAATCTGAAGTGAGATTTGGACTTCTGTTCCTATTCTGAATGACAAAAATTAACTTAGGAAAAAAAAAATCCGTTCTATCACACATGTCACTAGAATGATAGTGGAAACTTAAGGAATTGTCCTGATCGTGTGTTGTAGCGGGTGATACTATGAACATGCCTTAAGAAGTTACAGTGGTGATCGAGGATAGTTTCATCCATAGAGTGTTTTTTTTTTTTGGTAAGTAAGTATTTTGGATTCATGGAAGAAAAAAATTACATAATCTATGCATTAAGACCAAGTATTTTGACTTGGAGATAATGCATAAAATGCTAGGGCATTCCCCGAGCAATTCAAACATAAAAAAACAACCTCTAGGAGGCTACCATTCTACAGAGACAGTAGAAATTAAAAAAAAAACTACAGAAATGCTAGGGTATACCACGAACGAACAATACATCAAAGTATACCAAAAAGCCTCAGGGAGGACGACTACCAGAAAACAAAAAAATGACATTTCCATCATAACCAAATGATAAGGGATCAGCACCAAAATCTCCAAAATTGAACACAACAGGCAGCCGCTGAACCTGGCAACAACCAGCAAACTGGGACCAGCACCTACACAATGCCATCCAGCAGGTACAAGAAACTGACCCCAGCTTCAATTCCGAGCAGCTGCCCATGCTTCAGAATCACCAAGCAGCACTAACCCATATGTATATCGTCACAGCATCAGCAGCAGAATTTCCATCAGCAACCAAATGCAGCTGAATCATTAAACCCTTGGTCGCACCAGGTAGCAACACCAGCCGGTGTTAATTAGATGAAGAGAGGCATCACAGTCTAGCAAACCATTTTCATCCGTAGAGTGATTTGTGGACTGCCTTTCCTCGGGTTGTTAATTTTGAAGGATAGAAATTTTGGATAATCTTACCCTCAGGGTGGAGATTTTGAAAAATAAGAAATTAAAGAGAACTTTTAAACTTTTGGCATTTGATTGTGTGGAGTTAATACAATCTGTCCTCGATCGTTCACTCCATTGGCTGGTAGGATTTACTGGCCTGGGTCCACAAAGATGAATAATTATACTTAATATATATCCTAAAGAAAATAAGAACAAAAGAAAAGAAGTAAATTATCCCCTAAGCATAATTAATCATGCTCATGTTCATGCATGGCCTCCCTATTTATGTATTCTTCTTCTACTTAACTTGTTTATATTGTTTATTGCCTTTGCTATGATGTACTTGTTGAGATGTTAGCTTACTTTTACTTCTTCTTCCTTTCAGATGAGAGCCACGAGTTAAAACTCGATTAATTGAGCAAGGAGAGGGACTTGCTAAGGATATTGCTGGACTTCAAGGACTTAGAACTAGAAGATGGAGCTTCACCAAATCCGCTAAGACCTAGCGATTTAACCGCAAAAACTGATTTAAGCAAGTGCAATTACCAACTTTAACATGAAAAACCAACAGTGTTGCTGAATCCAACGGTAAAAAAATGGTGGATGTTAATAAATGATGAGTTCTATCAATTTAATTGCAAAAAACACTAGTTAAACACACTGTCACTAGTAAAACATCAAAATAAACAACAGTAGCATCGCATTCATACTAACAACTAGATTTTTACTAAAAAACGAATCAAGTGAATTGAACTATTAAAAGTGATGGAATTCGTTAAATGCCGGTTAGATCTAGCAATATAATCGCGAACTCTAAGAAAATGTAGCAGTCACCGAAAGTTGAATGAATTCTATGGAAATCGTTAAAAAGGAAAAAGAGAAAGAAAATCAAACTATAGCCCAATAGAACAGAGAAATCCAAGCACCTGAGCAGAGAAGATGTTGCAGGAGCACCAGCGAACCTCAGCGCCGAGAGCGGAGGGTTTCGATAAATACGGCGGTCTGGATGGTCATGTGAAGGGATCCGGTGGTCTTAGCGCCCTTCAAAGGCAGAGAAGGGCCGAACTCGGCGTGGCAGGCCATGAGACCGGGCATTTCGACCTCGGCGAGGTCTATCTCGAGGCAGCCGAAGTCGGAATGAGACATGTCCTTGACCTTGTAATCCCGGCCGGAGGTCGTTTTCTCTGCTAGCAGAGACATTTCTGCCTTTCAGATCTGAGATCTGGCGGTAAAAGACAGTGATTTGTGGTTCCTCTCTCCTTCAAACTCCAGCGAGAAAGAAGAAAGTACGGCGTGAGCGCAGAGCTTAGAGGGGAGTCCCGCATATAAATAAGTTTAAAGGTGGCACTGGACGGTCGAGATTGTGTTTTTCGTTGAAGGTTGCATTTTGGAGAAGTAGATTAGGTGTTGGTAGGTATGGTAAAAGATAGATGTTTGGCCCGCCTTTTGTATATGTTTGAAATA
>JAODPA010073092.1:0-30021 GCA_025585075.1 Nepenthes mirabilis
AGAAAAATTGTAAACATACTAAAATAAAACAAATAAAATCAATACTTAAAGATAATGAAGATTTAAATCCAAGACTTGGTACTAAATACTTAGAACCAAGAAAACAATTAGAAGTTTGTAAGACTACTAAGGACTCCCATATAGATATACAAAACATTAGACCATACAGAATTAATATTAAGTTTCCTATTTCTAAGTATTTGGTTTCTAGAACATTACCATCTCATTCACCCAATTATTTTCTAGTTTTGAACAAAAAAACTTTTTGCAGATCAAAAAATCAAAATGATTTTGTTCATCATCTTATTTATCAAAACATGCATACTATTTTATGCAAAGATATAAAAGATTTTACTTTTGTACAATGGCAGACGTATTTTGACATAGGACAAGTTCTTACATCACATATTGTTGATATTTTAATAAAAGAATTTTTACAGGAAGCTATGTCTTCTAAAGGAAAAGAGAAGGACATTCCATCTCCTTATACACCAGTAAAACAAACACTAAAACAAACCGTCCATGATTTTGCAATATCTAAACCACAGATTATCCCAACCTCTAACAGATATTCAACTTTACGTGAATATCCACCACTTAGTTTTAAGGAAGCTGTCGCTCCCACTTCCTCGTTTATTAAACCAGCTCCTACTTTCAATGATAACCAGTATATCACCAAACCACTCAAACTCCATGTTGCTCTTACCTCTTATTTTTAAAAAACCTTTACTAAATGAGCTCATTACCTTGACAAATAAAATGTTTTATTCTAATTGTCTATACCACACTGCGGATATTTTAAAAATCCAACAGTACTATGAATTAATTTTAATTGATTCCGGTTCTGTTGAAATCAAACATCATCGCAATCCGCGAGACAATACCATTACCTTTTCCACTATCAAAATTAAACACGTCAAAATTAAACACGTCAAACACGTCAAATTAAAGACGTTGGACTTAACACTTGGGATACCAAACCTTTTTTTTGTTTATTATCAACCAATAGGATACAATTATCAAGATTAGAAAGACGCATGGTTTAATACTTTTTATCTCCAGTCGTACACTCATTCATGGTTTATATGATTCGACAAAACCTGTTCAAGACCATTGCCAATATGGTTTACAGAATGGTGGATTTATTTTGGCGCATTACCAGTCTTTTATCCAAGTAATGTTAACAATGCAAGGATGCATTATGAAGAATTACACAATGATATGTTCTTACCACACAGAATAATCAATTTTCATATTGATTATGAAGTCCCATGGATTATGTCCAGGCACTTTACTTGTCATCAGCATTATGAAGATCTACCATTAGCTATGCAAGACATTCCACTCTCTATTGTTCGAGAATTCAGAATCAAATGGTGGGATAAGTTCGATCATATCCTGATAGATTATACTCAGATTGATGCTGACTACAAAAAGAATCAAGTTTTAGCCCAAACGATAAAAATTGCCTCAAAAATCTTACCAACAACACCAACACATTATATTCCAGCAATCCCAGTGGAACCTAGTACTTCAAGACCCAAATCAAGAAGTTCTCAAGGTGTTAGATCTCCAACTTTATCTGTCTCCTCTAAACGATCTGGACGATCTACTCAAGCGAAGAAGCAAATGGAAGCCCAGAAGGCCCAATTAGATACAATGATGGTCCAGATGACTCAAATGTATCAACAACTCGTAAAGCTAGCACAAGGCTTTAAGACCCAATGGGCTGACATATCAGATGACAATCCAACATCAGATTTATCTACGCAATCACAATCACATACAGTTAGTCTACAACAGCCATACGTAGCCGGTTATACTCAAGACCCATTCAATCTCTGAATGGACTGCTAACATTTGTGTTAAAATGCAGGTACCATAGATCTTATCAATATTCCTCCTCAACAGTATTTATGACAAGGAAAACTAAACAAGCTTCGCACAAGGCATCTTCGATTTACTCTATTCAAACATCAACAGCCAAAGCCAAATTAATAAATATTTTCTGAGATACCGACTACTGGACAAAAGGATATTTCATACCAACCGATGAGATCAGATGGACACTTGGGACTCTAGACAAACTAGTCCATTCCATTGTAAAAAAAAAAAACTATAATCCTTCTCTCAAACAACCTACAATTATGAACGCACAAAACACGCTGTAAAGTTACTGACGCTTCAGCAGGAAAAGTTTTCAAAAAGTTTTACTATGCAGCACTATGCAAATACTATGCAATACTATTCATCGAAGTGACTAAAAACAAACTAATAGAACCGACATACTCAAAAGCCGTTTCTGATCATTTCAACAACGAAAATATGCAATTATGGTGACATGACGCAAAACAGATTTGATTCCTGGCAATTATATGACGACATATCAACGGCTCCGATTAGTCTCAATTATTCAACAAATCAACGGCTCAAGACATTCAAGATGATCTATTTAAAGGCCTCCTCTCATCAGCTGAAGGCAGAAGCCAGCACCAAGCTTAAACCAGAGCTTAGAAAGCTTCCATCACAATCTCCTTCAAGTCGTTTTCTTTCCCTGTAAATTTTATTTTCCTTATTTCTTTCAACTTTTGTTGTATTTACTTCAGAAGTATGTAAGCAACTTCTTTAATCAAAGTCCAGCAGTTTATTCGGCCTTATTCTGGTATATCTCTGTTCTTCTCTGGTTTATGTGTTATGTTTTATACGCACAATTTTGAAATACGATTCTGCATATCGATGTGGTATCAGAGCCACATTCATTTTTTCTGCATGGTATAAGGCATATCTGCTATTTTTCTGCACCTGTGTAAGGCGTATGCTAGTTTTCTGCATTTGTCTAAGGCATAATCAATTGCATGAATAGTTTTGGAAACGATAGAGAATGTTAAGCCTGTGAACCGATGTGTTTGCCCGTCGAAGTGGAAAAAAGGGCGTTTTTGTCAGGGGTGTTCCTGTTTCATTAAGTTTACAAGTAACGGTTGTGCATCATCTGTAGGAATTCCAGTTTATGCTTCATCTGTAGAAAATTTAGTTGTATGCATCATTTGTAGAAACTTGAAAATGGCTTCGAGACTAATACGCATGTTCAGGGGTAGTAATTCGAATTACAGTACAACAACAAACACTAGAGAAGCACTGAGTATACCGAATAATGGTCAGAATTATTCTGCTTGGACTTTGCCCACACAAAACATGGAAGAAATCTATCAGATAGACACTTTTGATTTTAAAACTGTTTTAGCGATTAAGGATCATGAACAAACAATTTCAATTAAAAACGAATACGAAGAAATTAAATTATTGTCATATTTATCTATTGAAAGATTTAAATAATAAGGATATAATTATATTCATTATGGATTAATTCAGATAGCAATAAAACCTTTAACCAAATTAGGAATTGATATACCAGTTTTATTATGTTTAAGAGATCAAACGTTATTAAAATATAAAGATTCTCTTTTAGCAATTGTTCAATCTAATTTATGTAACGGATCAATCTATTTTAACTGTGCACCTAACTTTTCAGTTGATTTTAATGACCCGACCATACTTAACACGTTAGTTGTTGACGTTCACCTTCCTGGCTTAGCTCACTAGGAAAACAAAAGAGAATTTTTAATCCTTTATCGAATTTATTTTAAACTATTTACTAGTCAATTTAATCCCAAATGTCTCATTCAGACACCACCTGGTGCGACAATAGTATTACAAGTAGAAGCAGAATATACTGTCACTTTTACTCCAAAATTATTAAAATGGGATGAAATCACTTTACCACAAGACTGGCAAGTGAACCTTCCCCAACCAGCTAGACATATAGCAAGAAGAGAATTTACTAATATTACTATTATTTTAAATTTTAGTCAATCACAAAATTATTTACCTAGATCATTAAGTTATAATAATATAAGACCTCCGTCAATTATTTCTGATTATGAAAATTATAGAAATAACTCTGAACCAGCTAGAAGATCAATAAATATTGAAAACTATCCTGAAAATTCTAGAAATGAGTATGAAAACTCTAGACCATCAATAAATACTAGATATCAACCTACATATTCCAATGATACAAGAAATATAGAAAGTAGAAACCCTATTCCTGAAATTATTATACAACCAACCTCTCAATCACCAACTCTATACGAAATGCAAACAATTAATGTAATAACTCTTGAAAAAGAATTTGTTCCAGATATGGATGCACTTAGAAAAGAATTTATGTTAGAGAAAAATAATAGCATTAGAAATTAATTTTTCAAAAATTTTACTAAAGAACAAACAGAAGAATATAGAAGTATGTGGAAACAAATAATGAATTTATTCAAACAGAATTTACCATTTTTTGAATGGTTTATCCCATATATAAGAAATGTTCATCAACTAGATAAAAATAAAAATCGTTGGAATAATGCTCAACCTAAAATATCTAATATAACAAAAAATCATGAAAATAATAACAATCCAACTAAACAACATATAAATCAATCAAATAGGGACATGCAATCAAATAGGATTTGTACTTTAGAAACAGAAACGAAAAGTAATGAAATAAATGAAAAAGATGAAGAATATGAATAGATGACTGAAGAAGAATTTAGATTAGACCAACTTCTTAATCCAATAGATGAAGACGATACTGACACTGAAGAAGAAGAGGAAATTATATTGGAAACACTAATTCATTTTAAATCAAGACCAACTAAAACTTTATCAATTATAGACTAAATTGAAACATATGCAGAACCTATTTTAGAACACGTTATATTAACCCCTTCTACACAACAAAGAAAAGCACTTTTAGATAAATTAACGATGAAAATAAATAATTTATCTAATTCTTCACAAATAAGAGATAACTTAACTAAAAAATTAAATAAGTTATCTAATTTACCAACAAAAATTAGTCAAACTAAAATGCCAAATCAGCAAGAAGAAACTCCTATAGAAGATATCAAACAAGAAATTATACAAGTAAACGCTAATCATATAAAAGATTCATCAACTTCCTTAAAAAATCATATATAAGATTCATCAACTTTCTTAAAAAATATCATAATCCAATCATCTTCTTTACCCTCTACATCACAAGTCACAAAGGTTAAAGAAAATATTAAAGAAAATTCTTTAATATCTTGTTCGCCTACAAAAGTATTTAATCCATCTAAAATAAACAAAAAATCTCAAGAAAAGAAATTATTAAGAACCATATGTTGGAAATGTAAAGAATATGAATATAAGTCTAAACACTGTAAATTAAAGCAAACAATAGAGAATAAGTCTAAGGAATTAGAACTTAAACAACATAGTTCAAACAAAGAAAATTAATCTAATGATAATCAATTAACATTTTCTTTATCTATAGATCAAAATTATTATCAACTAAGCCTATATAATTTTCAGAACACATATATTATAAGTCTAAACAATATCTTCTCTGATATAACATTATATACTTCAGNCCTTTAAATAAATAAATAATAATTATTATTTTCAGAGCCCTTTTGGTAGAGAGATCAAGAAGATGCCGTTATCCTCACGAGCGAAAGTAACGCGTGTGACGAACTCTTGCTGTCCACCCGCAACGTCGGGCTGCAAAAACGCAGAGAAAAGCAAGCGTTTTGGGGATTGGATTCGGAAAAGCTGAAGAAGTGCAGAAAAAGAGAACACGAACAATTAGAAGGCGGCGGAAATGGAATCGTGAATCTAAATCTCTTTCTTCTCCTGCAGCCATGTCTTCAAAGCATCTAGCAAGATACCCAACTAGCCCTAGCCCCATATCCCCTTCTTCAGAAATCTGCCACGCATAATCCTTGCCCGCAATTGGCTCTACCTACGCGTAAGCGTTTTCGACAAAAAGATACCAAAAAACGATTTTTTGAATTTCCATTTTGACGAAAAGAGAGAATTTTGGTTGTGTTTGTGTGTGTGTGTGTGTGAAAGACTGATGGGTGCGGTGAGGAGAGGGAGAAAGTCTGTTGGTTTGTTTGTTCGTAGTTGCTTAAATCAGTTCAAATCACTATTAGTTTTATTGTCTTCTCTTCTTTTCCCTTATAATAATAGTAAACAGTAGTAATATCAATGCCTTGAAGACTACTACGAATCCTCTTAATTCTAAATCTCTGGCTATTATTATTTCCTATTATTATTTATCATCCCTCGTCTCCAAATCTCGCCGTGGATCCGATTGGGGTTTGGGAATTCTTGGTCGAGAAACGTTTGCTGAAGAGAGAGATTGGAGAAATTGTCTGTAATTGTAATTATTCCATCCTTAGGTATTATCCCATACGTCGACTGCCGAATCACTGGGTACAATCTGTCTCCCTGCCTTTCCTCCCATTTCCTAACCCTAGGTTTATTTATCCGATTGCTGGGGTTTGTTTGATCGATTTATGGGTTCGATCTGATTTTGTTTTGTGAGGTTTTGGTTCGAATGTTAGGGCTGATTTGGTGGTTGAGATAAGCAATGGAGGGTGGTAGTTCGGAAGGAGACAGAAAGCAGAATCCGGAAGGAGAAGAACCCAGGGTTAAGCGTAAGACGAAGACCGCTGCTCAGCTTGAAGTTCTTGAAAAAACCTACCGAGGTTATTCATTCTACTGGTTCCTTCTCCTTAAATCTCCCTTCGAAATTAATTTGTTATTCGATGCTTGCTGGATGTTGCTATCCGTTCCATGATTTCTGCTCTGTTTTAATTAGAGTATGGTTTGAATGGTTTTAGTTGACACGTTTCCATCAGAGTCGCTGCGGGCGGAGCTTTCGGTTCAGTTAGGGCTTACCGATCGACAATTACAGATGTGGTTTTGCCACAGGAGGTTGAAGGATAGGAAGGAGCCATTGTGGGCTTCAGCCCAAATGGTGAGCCGGCCCAAGCCATTGAGCCGGCCCACGCGTCCACCAGCCGCGAGCCAGGAACGGCTTCATCGAGCCGGATCTGAGCCGGTTTCGGGCGGCAGAGCAAAATTGCTCGTTTCGTCTTCCTCGATCAATTTCGTAACCATTTGGCGTTTTTCTCAGTTAATTGCTGAAGCAATTGTGGTCCATTAAGTGGTGATAACTCTCCCATCAGCAAAGCGGCGGCGAAAGCGAGGTGGTTTACCGTCTGCTGCAACATTCCCACTCCCTCCTGCCCTTCCGGCATCAGCTTCGATGAAGAAGGATGAGACTGGTGGTGAGTTCAGGAAGGAGCATAGCTCAGGGTCAGGTGGTTCGGGCTGTAGTCCATACAGGCACCTGGACCCTTTCCAGGGGATAATTCCGTGGCCTGGGGTTTCAGGTCCGAGGATTAGTGTTGGAGCAGGTCTTGGGAGGTTCTATGAACCGCCCCAATCAATCTCAGAGCTTCGAGCTATTGCATTTATTGAAGTGCAGTTAGGGGAGTCGTTGAGGGAAGATGGGCCAGCTCTTGGGATGGAGTTTGATCCTTTGCCTTCTGGTGCTTTTGGAGCGCCTATTGGTAAACTTCGTTAACTTGCTTCTGTTGCCCTTCTACTATGTGTTTCCGTATGGTAATTAGTTATGGATTTATGGTTGGTTTGAGAAGAAAGGATTAAGAATGTTGTCAATTTTTTTCTTGTGTAGCTCCTTAATTGAAAAAGCCCAGCAAAATGTAGGTTGGCAAGCGCCTTAAGAAATATAATACTGGCAGAAGTGTTACAGCTGTGATCAAGCAGAGACGATGATGGCTCTCTGTGAAACTGTCAGCAATTTTGTTTATTTGATATGATCATATTTGTCTTGCCATTTGATTATTTAGAGCTCAGGTGTGAAACTGTTAGTTAGTTGTGAGGGTCCAGCAGAGAAAAGAGAAGTAGTAAAATGTTGAAAGTGAAAATCCTGAGATGTGATGCAATATGTAGAAAAAGAATCATTGGAGGGCACATCATGTGTTTTTGCAGTAGATATATCTCTCTTCTGTTAAAGCCTGTTGCTGTCTGTGGTTTGATAGCCCTTATGTATGATGATCTAGTGCAACAACTATACATGAAACTAATTATTGCTGAGGAAGAGAAGGATTGTGCGCAGAAATAGAGCTAGATTTGTCTTTCCACTAGGAAAAAATGCAATCTTTCTCAACTAGAAGGTCTATAGCTTGATATTTATTGTGGTTGATTATTGGCTCTAGATTTGTTTGGGTATCACTTCTGATCTTTACATTTTCAAATTCTGTTGCTTTGTCCTGCTTTTAATCACGTGGGTTTTTTATATTCTGTAGTATCATATGTAACAATTATACATAAGCAGAAGTGTATCCCAACCAAAGAGCATTTTCCATGCAACCCTCTCTTTTACATTCTTGGTTAATCTGTTCATTTTTAGGAATGAAATCATGTAAGGTGCCTTTATTGGAGTAGGTTTAAGATGGTGTTGTCAGCTGACATTTCTTTTGTTCCTTTTATTGGTGGCCAGCTGTTGCATTTGTGCTCACTCACTCTCTCTCTCTCTTGCTTTCCTCGTATGTTTTCTGATGTGGGGTTCTTTTGTAATGTTGGGTTTTTTCTTTGTAGCAAAGATGACTTGAGTTGTTGATGTTCTTGTGAAGCTTTTATCTTATCTTTGCAGTTGCATCAAAACTACCACAAAAGCAACCAGAGCAAGCTTATGAACCCATTTTGTATGAGCAACCTGAGGCTAAATCAGTCAAGGTTGGTGTGTGCACTGCTCTTGATGTATTTCTTCTGGATGCACCACATAATTGAGTTGTTAATGATGTTTGTATGATCTTCCATGGCTTCTAATCGTATTTCTTTCTTTCACTCTTCCCATTGTGCATGGAGAGTTCCAATTTGAAGTATCTTGATGTACAGATCCCATCATGAGAAGATATTTGTTGTTCCTCTCACTTTCACTTCGAGAACGTTTGGACAATGTCTTTCATGTCCTAACTCAGAAAGACAATACCTCAATTTATTGCAAGGTGCTTGGGTGTGTGGGGGGGGGGATTATAATGTTTTTTTCTCCTGGACATAATATGGATTTGGGTATGCATTTTTGGTTCAGTTCATATTTTTAGGTGATTAGAATACTGTGCTTATCTTTGCAATGAGGATGCCCAATTCATTACTTATGTTATTCTACCAATACTTCTTTGCTGTTTATCTAGTTATTAGATCTTTTTAATCCAAGATTGTGTTCATATTTATTTTGTAAGCAGGGTCCTGGGAGGGTGCTGCATGGATGCCAAGTTCTTACTGAGCAGCCAACTGTTAGAAACGAGTCTTACAAAAGAATTGTTCAATCTCATTATTATGGCTTGCCTCCTGATGACCAAAGCTTCAGGACCCTTTCTTTATCTTGTGGCCGTTCATACATGCATGGTGGTAAAGAACTTCCTGTAGGACGTATTTTTCCAGGCCAAATACCTAGAGTAAGCTTTATATATCAACAAGGCAAGCAGGGACACCTATTGCTTTCCACATCGGGACAATATGATGGCATTTTACAGAAATCTCCCTGTATGGGCATTGCAATGGATTCTCCTTTCAATGGTCACCCAATTGGGGTAGTGGATAGTGCTGTTATGACATCTGAGAGGCATACCATAAATGGTGAGGATGTTGCACAGACAGAGAGAAAACGGAAGGTATTTTCATCCACCATACCTCTCTTTTCCTGTTGTGTCATCATGGATATCAATCATAATGTCTCTCTTATATATGTTACTTCCTCTAGAGTGAAGAAGCAATAATTTGCAAGGGAAGCTGAAGCCCATGAGTAGATGATACGGAGAGAGCTACAGAAGCAAGATATTTTGAGGCGAAAGGTATTGTTGTTTGAATTTGTATAAATATGTGCATTGTACTACTTGAAGATTAATCTATTACGTTCTATTTCTCAAGAGAGTGGGACAAATGAGGAAAGAAATGGAAAGGCATGACCGTGAGTGGAAGAAGGAAGAAGAAAGGCTTTTGCGAGAAAAGCAACGAGAAGAGGAAAGATGCTAAAAGGAGCAAAGGCGTGAAATGGAACGAAGAGAAAAATTCTTATTGAAAGAGTCAAGTGGAGTAAGTTGAGACACATGAACAGATATCTACCAATGCATTTGTAGTGTCCTGGAAGATGTAATTGGCTACCTTTTTTTTTCATCAGGCTGAAAAGACAAGACAAAAGGAAGAGCTCCGCTGGGAGAAATAGGCAGCGAGGCTGAAAACTGCCAAAGATAGAGCTGCTGCCCGCAGAATTGCAAAGGAGTCAGTGGAACTTATTGAGCTCATGGAGATAGCTGCTTCAAGGAAGGGCTTGCCTTCCATTTTATCTCTTGACAGCATAACTTTGCAAAATCTTGATTACTTTAGAGGTAGCCAATATTTGATATGCCTGATAATTTAAATCACATAGTTAATTATTAAGCGATTGGTGATGATTAGCAAATATATAGGGTATGTTGTTATTTTTTCTGTTAGAAGAATTTCCTACTTAGGTTTCATTGGTTAGTGATGATGTGCTCAAATTGACGTTTGACAGATTCTACTTATTGTCTTAATAAAAATGGATAGTGTATTGAGTTCTAGAATTTTTGTTCTCTGCTGCGAATTCTGAGACTCACTACTGACAAGACAATTCTCAGAATAGATAAATGAAGAAGCAAGAAACAAAGAAAACTTACTTTATTTGGATTAAACAAAAGCTGCTTTTACTTGCAAAGCTACATTTTATACTCTGAAAAAGTCCTTTTCACTATACTTCCTTTTTAGATCCAAAAGTGGTCTTGATCTGTTGATTTGATTAACGGGTTGGATTTACTCAAAAAATACTTTTTGCTTGCAACACAACATTTTTATACTTTAGAGAAGTGCTTTCCACTGAAGTTGCTGTTTTTTGTTGCTAAATAAGCCTGATCTTGTTGAACTGATTCAGTTGTGTTTGTGTAATTGTCTTTGTCGTAAACTGATCTTTTTTGTGCTTAATTTTCAGATTTGCTGAACATATTCCCACCAAAGTCTGTGCAGCTTGAAAGGCCATTTGCAATCCAGCCATGGACTGATTCTGGGGAAAATGTGGGGAATCTCTTTATGGTGAGGCCGGAAACTCTTACATTAGCTTCTTCTCCATTTTCCTAAAACAGTGACTGATACATTTGTGTGTTCTGGGACATTATTCTGCAACTTTACTGGTAGTTAGTTGACTTCTATTTGGAACCGGTAATTTGCAATGGTCTTTTTAGGATTACATCATTCATCCATCTTTTCCTCACATGGAGGTACTGAAGCAATTAAGGAGTTCTAATTTTTTGTTAACAAGTCATCTATTTCTATTACGCCATGTTTGGTAGTTAGAGTGGAATCAGTTAATTATAGAATAACTTCTCACAAACTGTTTGGTAGGATAGAATAAAAATTTTATTTATACCGTATTTCTAGTAGAATTATTATTCAAGTGCTTGGATACTTTAATGATGGGAATGTAAATTCTAAAAGGAATTGGTTATTCCTTCAAAACAAGGAATAAAAAAATCAGCTTCCCCTGCTAATTTTTTTCCTAATTATTAAAGAATAATTATTCTAAAATATATATCATATTTACTCGTATCTTGCGCTAAACTTGATCAAAATCCGATTTGGGTTGGACACGGGCCAGGTTTAGATGAAAATTTGTGATCACTAAGTCAAATCGAGATGGACATGTTCATTAAATTAAAAAAATACTTGTAAATAAAAAAGTTAATGTCCCTGTCCGAACTAGTTGGTTTAGATTATGAATGAGTACAATTTTAGCCTCAGTGACCAAGCCATGTCCCGTCTGATCTGGCTTAGCGGTCACAAATTTTTATTTAAACCTGGATAGTATTTGATCTGAATTCGATTTGGATTAGGTGTAGTTCAAGGTAAGGATAAATAGATATACTTTGGAATAGTTATTCTTGGATAATTAGGAAAAACATACCATGGGGGTTTTGGTATTTTTTATTCCTTGTTTTGAAAGTATGACAATTCATTTTTGAATTTTTATTTCTATCATCGAAGCAACCAAACATTAGAATAATAATTCTATTGATAATAAGTTAGGAATGGAATTTTTATTCCATCCTACCAAACATAATGTTAATGATTTGAATAAGTACTTTATCAATTCTATACTCAACAATCAATAATTAAACCAATCGACTATTTCTCATGTAGTTATAGAAAGGATATGGAATAGGAATTTTTAACTGCAGAATAAGAAGTCCTTCAATTGAAGACAATAGAAGAGTTTATTTAATTAATGATATTTTGGGGGGTTATTGTTATTCATATAACTCTGTTTCCATATTGACCTTAAATTATATCTCTACGTGGCATGTAGCACAAAATATATCACTATTTGGCGTGATCCAGATCTATCGTCCACCATTTCATCCAAGCTATATTTCATTATATATGATGGTTGTTAAGTTTGATTTTGTTGAATTGTGACTTCCTTTCCAGGTTTGGAGATTTTTGATTACTTTTGCTGATGTTCTTGGGCTATGGCCATTTACTTTGGATGAGTTTGTCCAAGATTTTCATGATCATGTGAGTTTGCAGATAGTTCAGATCTTCACCTAGTCCAGGCTGTTCACTTTTTTCTGAAGAGAAGGTTGATTACCTGAGATGCTGGTCTTATATCTTACTTAATGCTTTTTATGCTTGCTGTTGTCCAGGACTCCCGGTTATTGGGAGAAATACATATAGCTCTCCTAGGATCCATCAAGAAGGATATTAAAGATGCTGCAAGGACACCTTGCAATGCGCCAGGATCCTCAGATAGTTGAAGGGGTATGAATTTACTGTTTGTTCCTTGTTTGATAGTGATTTCTTTAGGCTTGGTTGTATTTAGTGGCAATAATATTGTTTTCATGCTGTATTAGGCATATGCTTGGGGTTTTGATTTACACAGCTGGCAGTGCCACTTGAGTCCTTTGACATGGCCAGAAATATTGCGCCAGTTTGCCTTGTCTGCCGGGTTTGGTCCAAAACTCAAGAAAAGGAATGGTGAACTCGCATGTGTGTGTGATGACAATGAGGTACAGCCTTTTACTCATAAGTTTGGTATCGGTGTGTAGATATGTGAAGACTACACTGGTACTAATTATCTCATTGGATTTTTACATTATGCGCCTTAATTTCTCTGATATGGAGTGTTAAGGTTCTGTGTGCTTTTAACTTGTTACCCAGTCCACCTTTTCCCTTCCCACAGCTTTGAGAAGGAAATAAAAACTGGCTAAAGGATTTCATTGTTCATTGACAATATTTGAATAAATTGACAAACAAAACTTAAAAATAAGTTTTTAGGAGCATTGCTTGCTGTTAGTGTGTAATTAGTTTTGCTTTCTGAGGGCTTTGGTTTAGGATAGAGTTGGTTGCCATTGTGTAATTTTAAAAAATTGGGTCTGGATATGCAAACCTTGTCTAAATGGGTTGTTTGCTGATTATCTGAGAACTTCTGATTAATTATTTGTGCAGTTTAATTTTTATGTACTTTTCTTCCCTTTACCAATTCTTCATGGTCATTAGCACATCTCCAGCCTATAATATTTTCTCACTATTTAAAAAAGCCGTATCAAAGTCTCCTGGTCAGGTTTATATTAATGATATCACGTGATGGGTGTAGGGTAATGATGGTGCGGTCGTAGTTTCTAATTTACGCACTGGAGCAGCAGTTGTAAATGCAGTTGCTATTATGCGTCATGTCACCATAATTGCATATTTTCGTTGTTAAAATGATCAGAAACGGTTTTTGAGTATGTCGATTCTGTTAGTTTATTTTTGATCACTTCGATGAATAGTGTTGCATAGTGTCTGCATAGTGCTGCATAATAAGACTTTTTGAAAAGTTTTTGAAAACTTTTTGACTTTTCTTGCTGAAGCGTCAGTAACTTTGCAGCGTGTTTTGTGCGTTCAGTGGCGTTCATAATTGTAGGTTGTCTGAGAGAAGGATTATAGTTTTTTTTTTTTTTATAATGGAATGGACTAGTTTGTCTAGAGTCTCAGCTGTCCATCTGATCTCATCGGTTTGTATGAAATATCCTTTTGTCCAGTAGTCGGTATCTCAGAAAATATTTATTTGGCTTTGGCTGTTGATGTTTGAATGGAGTAAATCGAAGATGCATTGTGCGAAGCTTGTTTAGTTTTTCTTGTCATAAATACTATTGAGGAGGAATATTGATAAAATCTACGGTATCTGCATTTTAACACAAATGTTAGCAGTCCATTCAGAGACTGAATGTAACCGGCTACGTATGGCTGTTGTGGACTAGCTGTATGTGATGGTGATTGCGTAGATGAATCTGATGTTGGATCGTTATCTGATATGTCAGCCCATTGGGTCTTAAAGTCTTGAGCTTGCTTTGCAAGCTGTTGATGCATTTGAGTCATCTGGACCATCATTGTATCTAATTAGGCCTTCTGGGCTTCCATTTGCTTTGCCCACACAAAACATGGAAGAAATCTATCAGATAGGCACTTTTGATTTTAAAACTGTTTTAGCGATTAAGGATCATGAACAAACAATTTCAATTAAAAACGAATACGAAAAAATTAAATTATTGTCCTCTTTATCTATTAAAAGATTTAAACAATAAGGGTATAATTATATTCATTATGGATTAATTCAGATAGCCATCAAACCCTTAACCAAATTAGGAATTGATACACTAGTTTTATTATGTTTAAGAGATCAAACGTTATTAAAATATAAAGATTCTTTTTTAGCAATTGTTCAATCTAATTTATGTAACAGACCAATCTATTTTAATTGTGCACCTAACTTTTCAGTTGATCTTAATGACCCGACCATACTTAACACGTTAGTTCTTAACGTTCATCTTCCTGGCTTAGCTCACCAAGAAAACAGAAGAGAATTTTTAATCATTTATTTATTTTAAACTACTCACTAGTCAATTTAATCTCAAATGTCTCATTCAGACACCACCTGGTGAGACAATAGTATTACAAGTAGAAGTAGAACATGCTGCTACTTTTACTCCAAAATCATTAAAATGGGATGAAATCACTTTACCACAAGACTGACAAGTGAATCTTGCCCAACTACCTAGATATATAATAAGAAAAAAATTTACTAATATTACTGAAACACCTGAAGGTAATATTATTTTAAATTTTAGTCAATCACAAAATTATTTACCTAGATCATTAAGTTATAATAATATAAGACCTCCGTCAATTATTTCTGATTATAAAAATTATAGAAATAACTGTGAACCTGCTAGAAGATCACTAAATATTGAAAACTATCCTGAAAATTCTAGAAATGAGTATGAAAACTCTAGACCATCAATAAATACTAGATATCAACCTACATATTCCCATGATACAAGAAATATATAAAGTAGAAACCCTATTCCTGAAATTATTACACAACCAACCACTCAATCACCAACTCTATCCGAAATGCAAACAATTAATGTATTAACTCTTGAAAAAGAATTTGTTCCAGATATGGATGTACTTAGAAAAGAATTTATGTTAGAGAAAAATAATAGCATTAGAAATTAGTTTTTTTAAATTTTTACTAAAGAATAAACAGAAGAATATATAAGTACTTGAAAACAAATAATGAATTTACTCAAAAGAAATTTATCATTTTTTGAATGGTTTATCCCATATATAAGAAATGTTTATCAATTAGCGACTGGATCAGGATGGTTTTCGATGCCCACTCCGGGGTTTGGGACATCCTGCTGCTGGTGCTGAGTTGCGGCCGGAGGTGGCGCGCTTGCCTGCGCTCTGGTGCTCACCATATTATGATGCTTAGGAGTAAAAGTTGCGATGTGTGGTTAGACGTGGTCTAGGAAAGTGAGAAGTTGACTTTTTGTCCTCTTCCCACAGACGGCGCCAATGTTGCGTTTGGGTCCGACCGCCGTACAATACTGACGCGTGCTGACGTCAAGTGGACGGAACCAATAGCAACATAAAGGAGAGTGAGTCACGGGCGAGTGAGAGATGCGAGAGAGAGAGAACGGACACCCAAGTTTTTACGTGGAAACCCTCCTTTAAAACGAGGGGAAAACCACGAGGCTAGAAGCCTGAAAAGATGCTGTACTACTTGGTCGTTGTTGAGTACAAGAGTTCAAGATTCAAAGTACAGAGAGAATGCTTTTTGTTCTTTGTTTCTTTCTTTTGCCAGAGGGAGAGAATCCCCTCTTTACATGCCCTCCGTCGATACTTATACTAGTGAATGTAGCCGTTGGGAATGCCCACGTGGCTACTGAGGCCAATGGGAGGGCGTCCACCTGCTCTGCTGTGTCAGGCACGCTGGCGTGTTTGGTGAGTTTGATTTTGACGCCGCCATCATTCCTGCTGTGTCAGGAACGTCAGCCTTGAGGTGACATGGCATGCTCTAGGGATGATTACTGACAGCGGTGGCGTGTAGCGGGATTTACGCACTCCTTGGTAACTGTGAAGTGGCTGAGTTGGCACTCTCGGATACCAGAGAAAGTCCTCGTCCTTCACTGACTTGTTTTTAAGTTTCACTGAGTCCGCGTACTGTCAACCTCGCGCACGTTCTCGGACGGTCGTAAGAAAGCTCTCGGTCATGTCGCGTCGAATGAGATCCCGGGCGCATGACAACTTGGACCTCTCGGGTCGAAACGCTCGTCCGATTCCCGTACTAATTCCTGGACCCCTGGGTAATGGAACCCAACAAATCTTTTTCTTTAATTTACATTGGTTAGATGTATGACCAGGTTGTTTACATTTCCAGCATATAAGTTTAGATGAATAATCTTGATATGAATTTTTTGATTCTTTATAAGGTTTAGTTTTAGATTTAGAATATGATTTTTTCTTATTAGATTTGTAATATGTATTTTGAGATTGATTTTTATTTTTAAAATATTTTAAAGATTTAGCTTTTTGCTGTGATGGTGCTTTTAATTTTTCTACTCCATACTGATAACAGAATAAGCCAAGTTGAGATTTAAATTGTTTACTATCTTTTGTAAGTTTATTATGTTCTTTATATTCTTGATACAACTGTAATCCTTCTTTTTTAATAAATGCAAATAATTGACCATAACTAATATTAGACCATTGTATTTTACCTCCTCCAAAGTCTGTGAGTTTAGTTAGAATTCGTTTGGCAAAAAGTGTAGGAAGTCCAGTAACAAATCTTTCTTTCCAGAAAGGTTCATTGCAGTCTCTTCGACAGAAAATATGAGTGGTAAAGATATCTTTATACCACCTAAAATCTTGGAGTGTTGGACATCTAAGATTTGTTAATATAATTTTAGAACTAATTAATTCATCTTCAGCATTTCCTAAAAATGCTTGAGTAATCGTGATTATAAGCATTTCTAAAGCATTTTGTTGTTGAATAAATTGAATCTCCCCATTAGGTCCTTCTTGTTAAATAGATTTTGTATGGTTCATAATATAATATCGTTCTTGTGAAGTTAATGCATTATCACACCAAAATCTAAGGGTACCAGTGAAACCAATTAAAATATATTTTGTAGCTAAATGCTCTGACATGTTATTTACTGCTCGATAGGCTACACTTAACGTAGTTTCTAATTTACGCACTGGAGCAGCAGTTGTAAATGCAGTTGCTATTATGCAAGAGAGGGGATACTCAAATCCACGCAGATTTAAGCATTGGCTGACCCCTGGCACTGTCAAATTTGCTGCATTTCATGTCTTGTCCTTTGAAGGGAGCAGGGGCGTAAATATACTGGACATTGCAGATAGGATTCAGGTAATAGAAGAGGTATAAATTGTTTTGCAACCATGCTTGCCATTTGTAACACCTTGGTGATACCATTTCTGATTTTAGAAATCTGGTCTTCGAGATCTAACCACGAGCAAGACACCTAAAGCTTCGATTGCAGCAGCATTATCGAGGGATACTAAGCTTTTTGAAAGAGCCGCGCCCTCAACATACTGTGTACGCTCCCCCTATAGGAAGGATCACTCTGATGCTGAAGTCATTCTATCTACTGCGAGGGAAAAAATCCGTACGTTTAAAAATGGATTTGTGGATGGAGTGGAAGCAGATGATGTTGAGAAAGATGATGATTTTGAAAGTGATACCGCTGTGGATCCTGAGATTGATGATTTGAGTACTGTGTTAACTGCCAACAAGTATTTGGAATCCTCTTTTGGTGCAAACAGATCAGAAGTGAAAGTTTTCTTAGGAAATGGAGTGGAAACTGCCCATGATGCGGCTGTGCAGAACCCACTAAAAGAACTTGGGAATGCTGGTGAAAGTTTGTCTTTGATGCTTTCGCAGGGCTTTGAGTCGAAAAATGTTGGCATAGCTGTTGCGCAATCTATGGATTTTGGTAGAATTTTTAACGAGGCAACTAATATTGATCAAGAAGACACTGATATTGATGAAAGCTGTGGTGATGCTTGGGTTCAAGGACTTCACGAGGGAGAGTACTGTAATCTTAGTGTTGAAGAAAGCCTTAGTGCCGTTGTTGCTCTTATTGGAGTGGCTATTGAAGGAAATTGTATCCGTATTGTGCTTGAGGTAGCCTTGTTTAATTTTACATTGAAAAATGCCTGCTATCAACTTTTATGTTCGAATTCATTGTATGTATTTATAATATGACATGGACACTTTCCAGGAGCCCTTGGAAGCAGCAAATGCTTTAAAGAAGCAAATGTGGGCAGAAGCACAACTAGATAAGCACCGGATGAAGGAAGATTATTCAATGAAGTCATAGTGTGCAATGCTTCCCCGGAGCTGGACAGAGCCTATCGCAGGAGTTTTTGGGGAAGAAAGCAGGCTGAGTCCACTGCTTGATTCTGAGGAGAAAATTAGTGAGTCCGCGGACAACCCAACAACACAGCAGGACCCACTGTATGATTCTCCGATTGTACAAAAACCTCATACTGATCTGCCGACTGGGAAGATCCTTGCAACTACAGATTTGTTATCTGGTCCAGAAAACATTGCATTACAGCAGTCAGCATACGACGCTGAGAGGTCCCATGCCCAGTTGAAGTCTTATATTGGTCACAAGGCAGAAGAAATATGTCTATAGGTCATTGCCTCTCGGTCTTGATCGCCGTCATAACAGATATTGGCGGTTTACTGCATCTGCTTCTTGTAACGATCCTGGCTCTGGAAGGATAATGGTTGAATTGCACAGTGGTGGCTGGAGGCTCATTGATTCCGAAGAGGTAAAACTTTTTTTTCTCCCTGCCATTCTTTTTATTGCCCAAAAGTACAAATCTTTGTCGATCCCTCTTTCAGGCGTATCTTATTGCAAAGATGAATATAATGGGTGATGGATATCATTTGTAACGCATGTCTGCACAATGTGTAGTAGGGCAACACTATTCATACTATAACTTTGATATAATTTCACCAAAATGGATGATGTGGCACGTATTATGGGGCCCGCTCAACCAGAGAAAACAATAGTGCAAAAGAGACTACTTAATAAATGTAAATTGTAGTAAGCTTGTAGTAGAAGTATTTCTATGCTTTTCATTCAAAGTATATCATGTCCTTTAATCTTGTTAAATTATTCTCAGGCTTTTGATGCTCTCCTATCATCCTTGGATGTACGTGGGGTGAGGGAATCCGGTCTGCACTTATTGTTGCAAAAGATTGAACCTTTATTCAAGGAGACTTTGAAGAAACGACAGCTGGGTACTAGCATTGGGAAGCAAAGTGAAGATTTTGTCAAAACAGAAGCTTCTGAAGCAGCTTCTCACCCTGGTAGCTGCGGTGGTAGTACGGATAGTCCTAGCAGTGCTGTGTGCGCTCTGAATTCTGCCTCTCGAGACCCCTCATCGACTTTTTGTATTGAGTGTGGAAGAAACAAGCTTGAGTTTGAGAATGCCTTGAAAAGGTAAAAAGATTTTGAGGAATGGATGTGGAAAGAAAGTCTCTCTTCTTCAGTGTTATGTGCCATGAAGTATGGAACAGATAGGTGTACAAAACCTCTGGGCCTATGTGATTACTGCAGCAATTTGTACTTTTTTGAAGACAAACACTGCCCCACCTGCCATAAAACCTACTCTTCACTTGATGAGACAATCATTTTTCCTCAGCACATAGCTTATTGTGAAGAGAAGTTGAAGGCCAATCTTGAGAGGGCATTGCATGGTGTGGATTCTCGTTCTCCTCTGCGGATAAGGTTGCTGAAGGCTCAATTAGCTTTTCTAGAGGTGAAGAGATTGCTAAAACCTTCAGCTCATTAATCAATGGAGTTTAAGATTTCTGGGTTTACCACCATTTCTCTCTCTTTTGTCGAGGGCCATTGCACTGTTTTTTACTTGTTCTGCTGCACCTCTAATTGTGTTTTTCTCATGGCAGGTTTCAATCCCATCTGAAGCTCTTCAACCTGTCTGGTCAGACGAGTTTAGGAGATCTTGGGGTATGAAACTGCACATGTCCACATCAGCTGAAGATCTTCTCCAGGTACTATATTTTTCCCCATACTATACTGTTTATTAGTATCACATTAGAACCTAGTCGTTTTCTTTTTTTGAGATTTACTAACTTTTCAGTATACCACCTTCATCATGACCATCCTCTCCTCTTTTTTTCTAAGCTAAACTGACTTTTACAGTTTATGTTCAAACCTTGTCCATGTTGGAGGTTGCAGTGAAGAGAGACTTTCTGTCTTCAGCCTTCCGTACCACAAATGAACTATTGACTTCCAGTGACACGGAAGGATCTGGTGCTAATATAGCTTCCAACCTCGGAGCTGTGACTGTGCTTCCATGGGTACCACAAACCACAGCTGCTGTTGCATTAAGGCTCATGGAACTAGATTCAGCAATTTTATATATGTTGTGTCAGAAAGTGGAGTCTGGAAAGGACACAGAAGCCGGGCAATTAATGGTGAGTTATTTCCTTGTTTTTTCTGTATGTTGTCAACTTGATTAAGGTATTGCTTTTAAAATATCTCGGATTGTGATGTGATGACCACCTAACATCACAGCCTGACATGGCGACCAATGAGTTCTGGCTTCAGTCACAAGCCACATAGCATTTTGTTTCGATAGAAGCTTTCTCAAACACAATTGACTTTAACCAAGACTAAGCTATGTCGTCGCATATCACATCCTTTTGACCTTTAGCATGCACACGTTTGAAGAGACTATTCTAGTTTAGATCAATTTGCCTCTGATACAAAATTTTTATGGTCATAGAAGAAAGTGTTGATCGATATGTATCGGTATTAGCCCCTGACACTGATTCTTCTTGATATCACGATATTTGGCTAATGTTCAAAATGTACGACTGTGTCAGTTTATAATTTTTAGAAAAAGATTCTTTTGATATATACGATATTGATACATATTGTCTAATATGTTTGATACTTCATCAACTCTTGTGACTCATCTGAAAGGAAGTAAAACAGTAAGGGAGTGAGACAAATGCTCAACAGTGTACATATCATATAATGATATGCATTTTTATATAGAACGTACATTAATATACATAAATAGGATCGGATACATTAAATGCAATGTATTTACATTTCTTTCTTTACTGAACCTCATTTCATAACTTACTGAACTTTATTTATTTGTCCTTACCTTAAGGGATCAGGGCTAATAGGCCTTACTAGTCAACGGAGTAGACAATCAAAGAAATGATTATGTTAACCCACATAATCTAAGGCATATATCCTGATGACAGGATGGATTGTACTTACTTCCACAATCGCCGGTTTAACCTCCTTTTGCCCCCCGAGGTGGGTGGTACTACCTACAATCCTGATAAACGGGGCCGAAATGGAACGAAACAAAAACAATTTTTTGATTTTTCACTGTAATATCCTAAAGCATGTCAGGGAATATCACCATCTGAAAAAGGTCATTGGTTCATTTTTTCTTTTTTAAAATTTTAAAGGGAACTCTTATAACTGAATTGAATAAAGCTGAACTTATTCCTTGTTGAGTTCCCACAACACTTTCATAAACATAATATAA
This sequence comes from Nepenthes mirabilis, assembly GCA_025585075.1. Taxonomy (NCBI): domain Eukaryota; kingdom Viridiplantae; phylum Streptophyta; class Magnoliopsida; order Caryophyllales; family Nepenthaceae; genus Nepenthes; species Nepenthes mirabilis. The sequence continues at coordinate 21,883 of JAODPA010073092.1, forward strand.
ATAGATAATATGCAATATAGAACAAAACATAAACCTTGTATATGCAGAAAATTGCATGCTGAACTTTATTTTCGCACTTAGTGTATTTTAATCTACTTGGTTGCTGATTTATTACCCGGAACTTAAATAATTTCAATTTAGTAACCCAAATTTGTTAGTGAGTCGACTTGGGGTCAGTCTTAATCCGGTTTGACATTTTATTCATAAGTCGAAAATTTTCTGGTTCGCGTGAACAAGTTCGGTTATGGTTCGGGGCCCGGTTTGCTATTTATTTTGGGCCCAAAATGTTCGGCCAACATCCCACTATCCTCTTGGTTTAATTGGGTACTGGTTTGGTCAATTTATTTTCTAAATTGGACCCGGTTCAACCCCTTTTTAGAAACTGCCAAAATCAGCCCCTAGGAGCTTGGCCGATTCAAGGATCCGGTTCAATCTCGATCCTAAAGACTTTAGAGTGGCTATTTTACTAGTAGTTAGTTCAGCCTTAGTACAAAATATGTTGGCTGGGTCGGTTTCCGGTTTAACTGAATTGGGTCTGGTTCAGCTTTTTCTTTTGAACCTGTCAGTTGGACGGCAGTAGGAACACCTTGGGATAGTTCTGCTACTTTTAATTTTTATGATTAATTCAAGGCTAATTTTTGACCGGTTTGGGGGGTCCTCTTATAGCTAAGAGACTTACCTTCAAGAAATAATTTGGGTTAGGGTCGGTCCAAGTTAATTTTTAGGCCGGTTTGGGTCATTTTATGGAAACAGATTCGGCATCAGCACCAGTCGAAACAGACAGCTTCTGGCCGCGGTTTGAGGATCCGATTCATAGCTAATTTAGATTTACTTTTCACGGAGTGATACTGGAATATCACCATAAGGATCTTAACTAAATGAGGGCACCGGTTCAGCCCATTTGGGGTCCGGTTCGGGTCCGGTTTAGAGGCTACATTTCAACAGTTCCCTGATGCATGTCAGCAAGACCACTTGTTGTTCCTGAGTCCGGTCCAGCGACCAGTCGAGATTTTCTTGGGCCGCCGGCTCACATGGTGATGGCTCACCCATAGTATTTACGAATTGGGTCGGTTTGGACTCTGGGTCAACCTGTTTTGGGCCCTGTTTGGAGCCAGTAAATTTGGAGCCAGTCAAGAACCAGTAAGCTAGTTCTATCGGTAAATTCGGAGCCGATTTTGAACCAGTTCTTGAACGGTTCATGGGTCTTTTTTTTTCACATTTACAACATCAACTTGTGATGTTTAAACAGTTTTAAATGCTAGCCACTTTTACCGTTTCATGATCGGTTCAAGGCGAAAATCAGAAACTGTCACAGGTGAACCCAGTTTGGGTACTGTTATGGTTTCCAGGGCCAATTCACCTTGCTATAAATTTTAGCACTCCTCTTCCCTTCTTGCTATTCATGATCTCTTTCTTCTTTTTCCCTTACTTTCTCTCGAATTTGTTTCACTCAACTAAGTCTTTCCTTACTCTTCCTTCTTCCTCCAACGTCTCTTAAATAAACCTTTTCGAAAATTATAGTATCAAGTCCCTAATCCACTTATTCCATGCAACAAATACTCAGCTGCCAACAGGTTTTGGTTGCTCCCAAATTTGGACCAGTGTCCAGCTTAGTCACCTGCCCCTAATCTAGGTAATTATTATGTTGGTTCTGGAGCTCCATGTGGCCGTGCATTAGCAGCTCATGAAGCTGCTTACATGATCTTGAAAATCGGCTGCATCAACAGCCGTGTAATGGAGCAGCAGTGCAGCAGAACGGCTGTTGCAATTTTGACTTAATCCATGCTTATCCTATGCATATATATATTATTTTAGGCTTATCTAGTTGTTAGGGGAATATAGTATATTATCTTCATAATTCAAAGTCCAACTTTGTTACTAGAGTTGCTGGTGCCATGTGCTGATTCCCTTTTTGGCTCTTTTGGCATGCTGCTGATGTCGTAATGATGCCGAGCTAATGTCGGCTTCTTGGCTGCTGAGTGAGCAGCTTTTCCTCATTCAAAATATGCCTAAGTGATGCTACTTTAATGTTCTCTAAATATTATATTTCCTCCTTCAAAATAGTATATTGTGTAGGTAAAATTTCCATGGAAGTAGGGAAGACAACTCTTAGGACCGGACATTATCAAAGAAACATCCGAGAAGATCAAAGTGATCTATGAAAATCTGAAGATAGCTCAAAGTAGATAAAAGAGCTATACTGATAAGAGAAGGTCAGAATTGTAGTTCAACGTCGGTGATTCTGTTTTTCTGAAAATATCACCAATCAAAGGAACAACTAGATTTGGAATGAAAGGAAAACTAAAGCCAAGGTTTATTGGTCCATTCGAAATCTTAGAGAAAATTGGCGAAGTAGCCTATTGTCTAGCCTTACCACCAAATTTGGCAGAAGTACATAACGTATTTCATGTATCATTATTATGAAAATATGTGTATGACCCAGAGCATGTCATCGATTTTGGACCTTTGGCTATAAACGAAGATCTGTCCTAAACTGAAGAGCCAGTACAAATTTTAGATAGAAGAGACCAAGTACTGTGCAATAAAGTGATTCCGCTCGTTAAAGTTTTATGGAGAAATCACTCATCCAAAGAAGCTACATGGGAACGAGAGGATGATATTCGGAAAGATTACCCTCATTTGTTTCCTCCAGATGTGTAAACTTTTTCAAATTTCGAGGAAAAAAATCTTGTAAGAGGGGGAGAATTGTAAGGGCCACAATTCAAAACTCGAAAGCCAGGAACTTATTACAGAGTGTGATATGTAATCCGGTTTGTGACAAAATTAATCCAAGATGATCTTTGATAACTATACTAATTTTTTATGTCTTAATTTCCCACTTACTCACACCCAACCACCTTAATTTAATTCTCCTAAAGTAGCCAAAATTGGCCTTGCTCCACTCGGTTGGCAAGCTGTCACTTGGCAGCTTTGTCTTTCCCACTTCCATGAGAAATTTTACCTACACAATATACTATATTTAGAAATATAATATTTAGAGAATATTGAAATAGCATTACTTAGGCATATTTTAAAGGAGGAAAAGCTACTCACTCAGCAGCCAAGAAGCCGACTTCAGCTCAGCATCATCACGGCATCAGCAGCATGCCAAGAGAGCCAAAAAGGAAATAAGCACACGGCGCCAGCAACTCTAGCAGCAAAGTTGGACTTTGAATTATGAAAATAATATACTATATTCCCTTAATAATTAGATAAGCCTAAAATAATATATATATACATAGGATAAGTATGGATTAAGCTAAAATTGCAACAGCTGTTCCATTACACGGCTGCTGATGCAGCCGATTTCCAAGACCATGTAAGCAGCTTCAAGAGCTACTAATGCACCAGCATGCACGGCCACATGGAGTTCTAGAACCAGCAAAATAATTATATAGATTAAGGGGAGGTGATTAAGCTGGACACTGGTCCAAATTTGGGAGCAACCACAACTTGCTGGCGACTAAGTATTTGTTGCATGGATTAGGTGGATTGGGGACTTGACACCTTAATTTTTGAAAATGTTTATTTAAAAGACGTTGGAGGAAGAAGGAAGGAGTAAGGAGAGGCTAGGTTGAGTGAAACAAATTCGGGAGAAAGTAATGGAAAAAGAAGAAAGAAATTGTGAACAGTAAGAAGGGAAGAGGAGTGTTGAAATTCGGCAAATATACTTTATGCCTTTCTTTGTTGTTGCGACTTTTTTATTAATTCTTTCTAGGTATTGTTGATCTAATACTTACATATGCTCTCTTATTTATCATAAGAACATGTCGAATCGAAAGCAAAAATTTATAGCAAGGTGAATCGGCCCTGGAAACCATAACAGCACCCAAACTGGGTTCTGCTATGACAGTTTCTGATTTTCGCCTTGAACCGACCATGAAACGGCCAAAGTGGCTAGCGTTTAAAATTGTTTAAACATCACAAGTTGATGTTGTAAATGTGGAAAAAAAAATGGACCCATGAACCGTTCAAGAACTGGTTCAAAATCGGCTTCAAATTTACCGGCAGAACTAGCTTACTGATTCTGCTGATGCAGAAAATTGGGAATCTGAAATTTAGCCAAACAGGGCCTAAAACAGGCTGACCCAGAGTCTAAACTGACCCAATTTGTAAGTACTATGGGTGAGCCATCACCATGTGAGCCGGCGGCTTAAGAAAATCTCGACCGGTCGTTGAACCAAACCCAGAAACAACAAGTGGTCTTGCTGAAATGCATCAGGGGGCAATTGGAATGTAGTCTCTGAATCAGACTTGAACCGGATCCCAAATGGGCTGAACCGGTGCCCTCATTTAGTTAAGATCCTTATGGTGCTATTCAAGTATCACCCCGTAAAAAGTAAACCTAAATTAGCTATGAATCAGATCCTCAAACTGTGGCCAGAAGCTGTCTGTTTGGACTGGTGCTAATGCCGAATCTGTTTCCATAAAATGACCTGAACCGGCCTAAAAATTAACCTGGACCAACCCTAACCGAAATTATTTCTTGAAGGTAAGTCTCTTAGCTATAAGAGGACTTCTCAAACCCGTCAAAAATTGGCCTTGAATTAGTTATAAAAATTAAAAGCAGCAAAACTGTCCCAGGGTGTTCCTACTGCCGTTCAACTGACAGGTTGGAAAGAAAGGGCTGAACCAAACCCAATTCGGTTGAACCAGAAGCCGACCCAGCCATCATATTTTTGTACTAAGGCTGAACTAACTACTGGTAAAATGGCCACCCCAAAGTCTTTAGGATCGGCACTGAACCGGATCCTTGAATTGGCCCAGCTCCTAGTGGCTGATTTTGACAGTTTCTAAAAAGGGGCTGAATTGGGCCCAATTTAGAAAATAAATTGACCAAACCGGAGCCCAATTAAACCAAGAGGATAGTGGGATGTTGGCCAAAAAATTTGGGCCCAAAATAAATAGTAAACCAGGCCCCGAACCATAACCGAACCGGTTCACGCGAATCAAAAAATTTTTGACTTATGAATAAAATGTCAAACCGGATTAAGACCGACCCCAAGTCGACTCACTAACAAATTTGGGTTACTAAATTGAAATTATTTAAGTTCCGGGTAATAAATCAGCAACCAAGTAGATTAAAATACACTAAGTGCGAAAATAAAGTTCAACATGCAATTTTCTGCATATACAAGGTTTATGTTTTGTTCTATATTGCATATTATCTATTTATATTATGTTCACGAAAGTTTCGTGGGAACTCAACAAGGTATAAGTTTAGTTATATTCAGTTCAGTTATAAGAGTTCCCTTTAAAATTTTAAAAAAGAAAAATTGGACTAATAACCTTTTTCAGATTGTGATATTCCCTGACATGCTTTAGGATATTACAGTGAAAAATCGAAATGTTTTCGTTCCGTTTTGTTTCAGCCCCGCCTACCGAGATTGTAGGTAGTATCACCTATCTCGGGGTGTAAAAGGAAGTTAAACCTGCGATTGTAGAAGTAAGTACAATCCATCCTGTGATCAGAATATATGCCTTAGATTGTGTGGATTAACACAATCATTTCTTCGATTGTCTGCTCCATTAGCCAGTAAGGCCTATTAGCCCTAGTTCCTCAAGGTAAGGACAAATAAATAAAGTTCAGTAAGTTATGAAATGAGGTTCAGTAAAGAAAGAAATGTAAATACATTGCATTTCATGTATCCGATCCTATTTATATATATTAATGTACGTTTTGTATAAAAATGCATATCCATGTATGATATATATACTGCTGAGCATTTAGCTCACTCCTTTGTTATTTTATTTCCCTTTAGATGAGTCACAAGAGTTGATGAAGGACGAGCAAGTTAGGAAGAAAAGTTTGAAAGTTGCCTACAATTTTGTGAAATTTTGGAAGAATGTAAAATATTGTACTTTAAGTATAGGGAAAAAAAAGTGTACTTGGTGATATTGTATATTAGACATGAATGATATGTTGTGGTTTGATGATCTTAGCACTGCTTCCGTCATTTGGTAACTATATGTGCTTCCGCCAAATTTAAAATGACTTATGAATGTTTAGTAAGCATCTTCCTTAATTAAAACTAATATTATAACTGGATAACGTGATATTAGAGCTATTATAATCTTGGCTGATGTTAGGATCCTGTATACGATAAGAAAAAAATAATAATAAGTATAAGGATGTGGGACGTCACAGGTGGCATCGATATGACTATAACTAATATGATACTGATATTTTCATGTATTCACAATCAAAACCTTATGCGAAGGAAATTGAACGTGCAGTGCCATGTAAATCAAAGAAACCCTTGCACAAATCGAGACCCTAAAATCCCGTCTCTAAACATCATCACACCAGGCTTGGCAATCTAGACAACCTTAACAAGTCGTGTTGTCAGCAAACTCAAGGCTTACACCTCTCCACTGAGCAACTTAAGGCACACCATTTTCTTATTTGTATCATCCTCAACACTAAGCCAACACTTAACCCATCGATAGGTTCTCTTGTCAACTTGATACTTGTCCTCAACCATCTTTTGACAGTGTCCAAGTCTACCACAGTGTCCTTTTGTCAAGTGGTGCTCCTTACACGTCTAACAAATTTTAGTTACCAGAGCATGATGAGGTCACAACTAGCATGTATTGACAAGCAACGGATATGCTTCGCACCCTTTGGCTCCAGAAAAAATATCTAAGATAACGTGGCCGAGCTCATCTACCCACGATAGCATCCCCCCAGTCTATGTAGATCCCCACCTCAGGCATTGCTCGTAACATTGTTATTTGTTAGCCTTTTTAATGCCGCGTCAAAGCTGCATCTGTATGGCAGCTAGTACACTCCCTAGTGCTTTTTAAGTGGCTATGATACGCAACTCCTCTGAATGTCACAGCTTTCTGAGTTTTCTCATGCCTCTGCAAAATGAGATTGTAGGGAGGGAATTATGACATCCTCTTAACAAGCTTGAAATGAACCTGGCTGTTATGTATTGCCTCAAACTTTTCTGTCCTAGTGTTGATCACGGTATTGCACTATTTATTGATATGGTTTAAAATTTGTGGTTAGATTTGCAGTCTTTCTGGTAAAATCTTGCACTGCCCTTGTTGGTTTCCACATCTTTTGCTATAAAAATTATAAGGATTACCCAAGAATCACCTTCGGATTTATTTTTTATTCTGCATTTCCTTTTTGTTTGCCCATTACATAGAAGCATTCATCGAGATATGCTGTTGAGGGAAATATCATTCGGGAGTGGATGCATCAGCTTGGGCCAGACAAGAGGCAGCCGTGGATGGGCTAGTGGCGGCACCTGTGGTGGTAGATCCCGAAGACAGGCCACTATCAACCGAGTTGAACCTGGTAGAAGCATTATCTCCACTAGCAAGATACTTGGGCCACTAATTGGGGGCATTTCCCGGGGATGGAAATGCCGTTCCTGTGGGAGTGGAGGACGTCTGCAGGGCCACTGATCTGCAAGGAGCAGGCAAAAACCAGTAACGAAAATCTCTGCGTTCTCCATGGAAAGATCCATTCCTGAGCAGGTGATCTTTCATAGGTCTCCCAGAATTTCTGGCCAGGAGGAATGGAACAGCAAAGAAACTGCAGGGATGCAACTTGAGGGCAGTGTTTATGATAGCAGTTCTGAAAGATCAGACTATGACGATCACCGTCAAGGAACAGGGGATGAACATGATGACGTGGGTGCGAATGACTGTGCCGGTATATACAGTTGCAAGTCTCGCGATCAATTGGAGGGAAGCAATGGGAATGCAGATGATGATGACGTTGATTGTGATGAAGTGAAAGACGATGACGACAACGCTGCTATTGATGGTGCAGAATATGAGCAAGGAGACTCAGACGTCGATGGGTGCATCACGGGAAGCAGGATGATGAAATATCATCTGAATCAACTGATTATGGTGATTAGCATAGATGACTATGGCAATTACAGCGAAATTAATGCTTGAGCATTTTTATTTTCTGAAATATACTTTTTCTGGGGCCAGAATTAAACCCTTCACTGATTAAAGATCAGATGTCTCGAATAAATGAATGAATGATCAGATATAACAGATAAGTTTGCATAACTCTCGGGAAAAATTATAAAAGATGTTCAAACTTTTTATTAAAAAATAATAAAAAAAATTATTCTCAAATTTATGTTTTCCTGAATTTGTTTTTAATTT
>JAODPA010073103.1:0-28607 GCA_025585075.1 Nepenthes mirabilis
CCTCTCTCTCCAGCAGGTCACACACCACCGCCGTGCGCTCCCCTCCGACGCAGGCGGCGTTTGGCTGGCCTTCCAGCCTTCCGCCCTAAGGTATTCGTTCCTCCCATCACCACTCTTTTCTTCTACGTGAATTGAGTATTTTGCCGAATGGTGGCGGTCAGTTATAGATTTCGTGGAAATTAGATTCAGTTTTCTGTTAGAGGAAGAAAGGAAATGGTTGTGCTCGTCAATTAATTCGTTGTTTCTTCATTTGAAGATTGCAGGCGTTGCAGACGGAGTGAATGAGTCATTAGAGCTATAAAGTTCCGAGATTGTACGTAATCTTGGAGGGAAGATATTGCTGATATAAATCTGTTGGAAGGAGGAGGAGCTGTTTAGCGAATTAAGTGGTTGGCCTGTAGAATAAAATGGCTGCGTCAGCATCTATTGTGGCAGGCGTTCCTCAAATCAAACCGTCGAACCTTGTGGGAGAAGAAAACTATTCGCGTACTCGACTGAATTTCTTAGATCCTCACCCTTCGTGGAGCTGTTCAGCTTCCTCTAGATTATATGCTAGCCGGCTGCCTTTCACATTTTCTGTGTGCAGGTGACTCTCCTTTTGCTTTCGTTGGACGTTGTGCGCTAGAATTTAGATTTTTCAGTGGTGCCCATTCCGTAGTCTGTTTGCTGTAGTTTAAACTTTTTGCCTAATTTTATATCATCGAACAGTTGTTACGAGAGCAGACAATCCTTAAGAAGTGGACCTTGAATAAGTATCAGAAGTGCCAAGGATTGGAATATGTCAATTTACCATTTCGTTGTACTATTAATCCTTACGGGAATAGATTACATTGTAGAAGGCTGCGCACGTCTAACTTTTATAGGAGCTTATGAAATGGGAAGTATTGTGCAATGGCCCATTGTTGTAGTTCTTGAATTGCTAATCCTTCTGTTGTTAAACGAAACAATAACTTTGACAACATTATGAAGCCACAAGTCCTCTGGGATTGGTTGGCTAGGTAGATCTGCTCTGCCATTTTTCTTGATTTATGGCAGCGCCTTCCATGAGTTGGATGGCTATGAAAGCATGTAGCCTAATTCATTTTCTCCATTCACTTATTTCTATGTTAAAAAAGACTAGTGGATCTTTAATCTTTAAACTTTTAGACCATTTTAAACGGTGGAAGCAAAATACACTAGAATATACATTAGACGTAAATTATATTTTGATCTAGATACAAATCAGAATAATATGCACAACAAATTACAATACCAAAATAGATATGTACAATAAGAAAATTAGCATGCAGGTTTTTTAGTGACGAAGGAAAATCTTGATAACCAACATTTATCGAGTAAAACTCTTTAAGTTTTTACGGCTAGTGAAAGTAATACACTAAGAAAGTCAATTTATAACTTAAGCGGCATAAATGTACTAAGCCATAGTCAACTTACTCACGATTTGTGACCCTTACCACGGAACTTTTTTAGATATACTTTTAATAGCGGAATTGAATGCTTTCCGATCTTCTCATCAATCTTACTTCATTTACCGTAGAATTTTCGCACACTACTAGATTTTAGTATCTACATTATCAACATCCCAATGAAGGTTTATAGGTTGGAGTTGGTGTGTAATCTAATGGAGAAATGAGTAAGGTGAGAAAACATTGATAATTTGTCACAAAAGGAACAGTTTTCTTAAATGGTGGCTATTCACTTTTTTCAAGGAGAACTTTTAAGGTGGCAACCATTTTTTATTGTTTTTGTGTCTTCATAAATGTTTGAAAGTGAGGTATTTATAGAGGAAGTTAAAAATTAGGTAAAAAATACGCGATTGTTAAGAAAGTTGTGAATGGAGCTTAGCTGTGGCTGTTAAGAAAGCATGTGCGCCGCATAGGCGTCCTTCAAGCGTAGAAGCTTGAAAATTCTTCAAAATACCTATTTTACCTGGTCATGGAATATGCAAATATAAAATATTCTTAACATATATATCTATCCCTCTCCTATATACTGTCATTCAACACCATCGAAGTCTCTTCTTCTCATTGTTGCACTATCTTGTCTGCCTTGAAAGAATCCGTTGTTAAAATGATATTCCTCCATTTATTTTCCTTTGGAGCCATTTATTGTTCTCTATGGGCCTGTTTAATTGTATGCTAAGCTCTATAGTTTTATTGTACCGGTGATCTGCTTTCTCGTTTAAGTGGCATTTACTTATTTGGCATGTTATTTTTCGGCCAACATCCCTATGCCTGCACTTCTAGTATGTAGTAGTATTTCAAAACACTTACTTCCCTTCTCCCCGAAAAGAAAAGAAAAAGAAGTGTTGATGGACACAGACTGTGATATTAAATCAAATGGTTTGGAAAGGTTAGGAGTATAAAACCCTGCGTTGGTTAGAGCATGTTTTTCTTAAAAGTATGATGCTTTCCTGTCATGTTTTTTGCGCTATTGAGACATTAACATTATGTTTTTTATATTCTATTTTCCAATCATCTTGTGGATGAGATGCTGTCACTTCTTCAACCATAGATGCTATTGATTTTGATTTTATGTAATCCAGAAGACTCAAATGAAAAATTAAAATTTGAAATACTCAATTGGTACAATTGAAAGTTGCTGTGCCTAATCATCAATTAGAGTAGAGGCGGGCTTCTCTCAAAGGTTGTGTATCACTTGCATTGTAGACCCTGCATCTACAATCAGTTTTTGAGGCATTTCAATTGTGCTTTTAGGAATTTCTTACGATGAAATCATGTGCACGTAACATTATAACAAGCCTTCATGCAACATTAAGGTTGTTCCAATGTGACTTGAAGGCTACAAGTGCAAATAATGGAAACAACCTTCTATAATGCTGGGGTAAAGTTGTATACATCAGACCTTTCCTAGTGTTGGCAATGTGGGAATCCTCATGTATTGGGTCACCCTTTTTAAGAATTATAAGATTGCTATAATGTGATCTAAAGTTCACGGGTTCAAACTATGGAAATGATTTGTCTTCCATGCAAGGGTAAAGTCGATACATCAAATTCTCATCACCATCCTCATAACCTTTTATGGGTTAACTAGGAAGGCTTGTGCATTAGGCCACCATTTTTTAAGGATTATAAGAATCCTATCGCGTAGGATGTTCTATAATATCCCGAACGAAGGATGAATTGTAGGATTCCACTAGTATTTGCAGGAATATAGACTATCTAGGGAACTCAAGAATGTAGTTTCTGTGATCAGTTTGTATCCAATTGTTTATTTTCTTGACTCATCTGGATAAAAGGTGGTCATATGATGATCGAAATGGTGAACCGAGACGTCTTCAGATGAAGAATAATTGGTGGAAGCAACAAGCCTTTGTTTTTACTGAGAGGCTGTCGCAAACAACTCCAGCAGGGGATAACAAGTGCATATGTTGCTACCACAGCCAGCGCAAAAGAGGCTCTTACACCAAACAATTGACGACCAGATTTTCCATCAACAAAACTTTCTCGCATTCCTTGATGAACCAATTTGACAATGCTTTGGTAAGTAGGCACCTCCTAGCTACTTCAGTTCATCCTAGATATCATTACTCACAGCCAACTTTCTAACTACTGTGTTAGGAATTAAACTTGTTTGTGAATAGTTGCTTTAACATAGCCTATCCCATGTATTCTTACTTATCTGAAGCTTTTCCTTGTTGTATAACTTGTTTTGAATTAGGAGGTAGAGTTGTAATGGCTCAATGAGCATGTTTGGTCTTAGTTTGTCATCGTATGAGGACTGGAGAGCTATTGTTGGCTGCCAACCTTCTTGTTGACACTTTGGTTAGGGTGAGGATTGGGGAGAGGTAGCTTTCCGTGACTCCAGATTACGAACTTTAAACACAACATGGATTTCACCTTAATTACAACAATTTTGGGTGAAACTATGTTCCTGTTGGTGTATTACAATTTCAGGTGTGCTTCACATAGTACAAAGGGATATTATGATTCTGGGGCACCTGATTGGCCCGGCCCTGTGCATTACCTTGGGTTCTTGAGATTTGCTTTCCATCCCAACTCCCACCCTCAAAAGAAAAAAAATCAAAAGATAGATGACTTTATCAGGAAAAAAAGGCTATAGGTTTTGTTGTCATTATCATGTAGTCTTTATTCTGAACCATTGAGCACTGGTATATTAAAACTATCAATTGCTGCTTTATTGGATTATCTCTCACCATGGAGTTTATTAATAGCTCTTAATTATTAAGCCCTTAATATTTGGGTTTACCTGACGATGGACAGTCCAGATTCTTTTCTTTGTTTTCTATGTGGGGAAAGAAGTCAAATGACATGAGAAAGAAGTCGATGGACTGCCCTTATTAACCATAGTTGCATATTCTGTTCTTGCCAGAGTTTAACGTCTGTGGCATGTTGTCCTTTTACGAGAGATGCCTTATTTCCTTATATGCTGCCGAGTTTCTCACACTCTCATCCAAGAAGTTGTTACATTGTTGGTCAGGCATTCAATTCGGTGGATTACTTCTCAGGTTTTATTTCTCATATGCCTTCTTTTAGGTGAAGCAATATCATGTTCAATGTGCAGCTGTTGGTCCTGACGAACCACATGCAGTAAGCACAACCTGGCCAGATGGCACCTTAGAGAAGCAGGGTGTAGATATTCTGGATCCTGAAGTAAGAAGAGCAGATTTGGAGGAATTTCTGGGTTTGGAACTTCCATCTCACCCCAAATTATATCGGGGACAGCTGAAAAATGGGCTCCGCTACATTATTTTACCAAATAAAGTTCCTTTAAACAGGTATCATAATTGCCATGATTCGATCCAAAGAGCTTTTCTTTTTTTTTTCTTTAAAATTTTGCTAATGTAAGTTAAAGGTGAAGGAAGATAATTCTTCACATCTCAGGAAGGGAATTCCATGAGGAGACAAACTCAGAAGGAATTAAGCAAAGAAGTACATATATTTTAACTAATAGATAAGGGAAGTACATCCATGGAAAAAACCATAATATGTGAATTAAGGTCTTCCAAGCCTATGAATTATTTACTAATAGAGCTCCTACGAAAGATTCTTTGTCCAAAAACCAAAGAGAGGCGGAGAACAGTTCTCTACCTGATTTGGATTGAGCATAGATCTTTGAAATTGTTGCATCACTCATCTCTGCAGATGCAAATAGTGCAGATATAGGAATCTACCAAAGAATAGCACTATAAACCCCAAAACTGAAGTAGAAAGAATTATTTCACAATACATTGGAAACCTAACACTGCTCAATCATAGAAACCAAAATTTAAAAAAGAAGAAAAATGTTTGGGCAATGAGATAAAACCAATAAGAAAGACTTAAGCCACACTATATGGGTTTTGTGAAAAGCTAGGCGACAATATAACTCCCTCCCCTCAAAAAGAAGAAGAAGAAGAAGAAGAAGAAGAAGAAGAAAAGAAAAGAAAAGAAAAAAAAAGAAGAAGAAAATTATTTGTTTCTGTTGTATAACACATTTTAGGAGACAATGTCTTAGTAACCCTTGTATTTTACAAACACACCAGATATATCGAGGTACCAAACTATAGCACTAAGAGAGAACATTTGACGGGAATCAATGACATTACTCAACAAATTGCTTTGAAATTTCTTTGGAAGGCCCCAATCTAGATTGTAAAGACTAGAAATACGAGCATGATGAATACTAGAAATAGGTGCATCCTTCACTGTTCTGCATCAGCTTCCTTAATGTATCGTGCCTAAATATGCACTCAAATGAATGCTTGACTTCCTTTGTTAAAGGATTCTATAGTGCTACTAGGTTTAGTACAGACATGAGGGAGGATAGGTGGACATTTATGGAGCTAGAGTGTGACAAGTCCTTTTCCTTAATTTCTTATGCTTTCTTTTTTTTGATCAATTGTAGATAAGACCTGGGTAAAAGGTGGATGTCCCTGGTATGAAATTTCAAAGGTTTTCCAATAATCTTCTTGTTGGCTCCTGCAAACCCAAATTGATATGACATGGGTGGCTGTAGCTTCATCTCATTTAAGACAGCACTGCATGTTCCTTATTCTAAATTGTATTTAAACTGGCCACGTGGATTTTAGGTTTGAGGCGCACATGGAGGTTCATGTGGGGTCTATTGATGAGGAAGATGATGAGCAAGGAATTGCACATATGATTGAACATGTTGCATTTCTTGGAAGCAAAAAGCGTGAGAAGCTGTTGGGTACTGGAGCTCGATCTAATGCTTACACAGACTTCCACCACACGGTGTTTCATATTCATTCACCAACTTGTACAAAGGTTTGTTATATATTATAATTGTGCCTCTAATTTTACATTAACATTAGGTACAAGTATGCTATTGCTGATCTCTTCAATTGTTAGATTCTTGCCTTTATTGTACATTTTGCATTATTCGTCTGTATCTCATGCCATCATCAGCTGTATCTCTTCCCCCAAAATGTAGTTGTAGCAGCTAGTGAGAAAGAACAATTGATTTGGGTTGCAGGTTATTGGAGGAGGAGAAGTGGACCTAAATACACAAGGATTAAGTCAGTAAGGTAATTTGGACAGACAGAGAATGGCTGTCAATGATGTTGACTATTGACACACCTTCCCTACAAAGAGAAAGACCAAAGTCATTTGTGAAAGGTGTTCTTCAACGAAGGAAAGAATAACAACAAGAAAGAATGTTAAAACTAAATAACTTTCCAATCCTACTTCAAATTTGTTGTAGAAATTTCCTTAAAATTCTGTAGTTATTGTGGCCTACAGATTTGCCACGTAGCTGTATTGAATCTATAGATAGAATATCCAGATCCTTAAACTTATTTTTGAGGGCCCTTGCCACTTGTCCAAGACCCATGTAAGCCCTGTGAAAGCAGAAAAGACCCAAGCCTCCTTTTCATTTAACTTTTATGAGACTCCACTCTCCAGTTTTTCACAGGAAAGTGAAATCCTTTGAATTCCTGCGACAGTCAAATGTTTATGAATTGTATCTATGTTCCTCTTGATAGGGTGGAACTTGGTAGAGAGTGATTATATATCCACTTTACATATCTCAGGGCTGATGCTTTGTTTTGCTAAGAAAATCATCAAGATCAGGAAAATTGAATTTAAGGAGATGGCCATGCACAACACAAATGAGAAAATCCAAAGTTAGATGAATGTAACAATTTTGCTATATTGGATATATATAGTAGACAAGCTTCTTAGCCTTCAAAGTAATTATTTTATGGCTCGTTGGCGAGGTGTACAAATCTAGTTACTTCAAGGCTTTGGTATAAAGGATGTGACTGCTTTTAATTGAATATACTCCCCACCCACACGTCCTTCTTTGATATCTTATACGGAGGGGAGTGGGGGCATCTAAAACAAAAAGAATTAAGTTGGAGATTTGAGTGAGTGATTGGTTGAGGGAAAGGATGTGTTGGGTGCTCTCCTTCAATAGCAAATGGAGGTTTGGCTGGGAAAGACACCGTTATTAGGGGAAAAGATATAAAAGATATCTTTATCTAGAATTCTCAAGATATTAAAGCAAACTTCATTAATATGGCAAAAGTAGCATGTTGTGTGTCTGCTTGCTTATGTTGTAAATCCTTAGCCTCAGGCACGATTTCTTTAGACTTTAGTTGTTATGGTTGAACTTGTATACTTCTGCATACAAGTATCTCTATGGCTGCTTTCTAGGGAAAGTTTCATGTTGTGATCCAAACATGGAATAGGTGATGCTGTTTTAGAAACAATAATTAGCAGTGTGCTCTACTGCTGAGCTAGTAGCCCATTGTGCAGCCCCCCAGTGGGCGGCCCCCTACGGCAAAGTGATAGAACATGCAGTTCCTGTTATTCTTGCTTGAAGATTGACTTTTTGCTTGCTTGTAGTCAGTTTTCCTCATATACTGACCGTTAATGGGTGTTATTGTTCAGGAGTCTGATGGTGATCTGCTTCCAATGGTTCTTGACGCATTAAATGAGGTATGATTCAAATCTGACTAATAGTTGACCGATACCTATCGTGTATCCAGACTCATCAAAAGATTATGTGACTGAGTCAATTGTATAATCTTTTTGATGTGTGCAGATTGCTTTCAATCCAAAATTCCTTGCTTCACGAGTTGAGAAGGAAAGAAGGGCAATATTGTCAGAGCTTCAAATGATGAATACAATAGAGTATCGTGTTGACTGCCAGGTGTGAATACAATATGGTTTTGTGTCATTGTGTATATGACATTTGTTAGTTTTTACTGCTAAAATTTCTAAGGTCAGTAAAGATTAGTGACTGGCATGCCATCTCTATTGCTGACGACAGCTGTTACAACATTTACATTCTGAAAACAAGCTGAGTAGAAGGTTTCCAATCGGATTAGAAGAGCAGATCAAGAAATGGGATGTTGATAAAATCAGGAAATTCCATGAACGTTGGTACTTCCCAGCAAATGCTACCCTGTACATCGTAGGGGATATTAGTAACATCTCAAAGACAATTTACCAAATCGAGGTGTGTGGTGGAATACTCAACTTATCAACTGTGTATCACTCATGCAATATCAGCAGGAAACTCATGTGTCAGTTTTCTGGGATCAGTTTACTGTTGTTGTCAAGTATTTCTCATTTGTTTTGCAATGGAATTGCAGGCTGTTTTTGGACGAACTGGCTTGGAGAATGAGACAGTTGCTACCCCGCCTCCGGCACCTAATGCATTTGGTGCAATGGCCAGTTTTCTTGTTCCTAAGCTCTCAGTTGGTCTTGGTGGGAGCTTGTCTCATGAAAAGTCGTCAATTATTGATCAATCAAGAATTCAAAAAGAAAGGCATGCAGCTCGTCCTCCTGTCATGCATAATTGGTCTCTTCCAGGCAGTGGTGGAGTTCCAGATCCTCCTCAGATATTTCAGCATGAGTTGCTTCAAAATTTCTCATTCAATATGTTCTGTAAGGTGTGAAGACAATCTTTTGTTCAATGTGCTTTTAATCTTTGTGTTTTATTAGAGATTTCTTTGCTTTTTTCTCTTTCCTTTTCCCAGTTCTCTTCTTATTAGTTTCTTCTTTATTTCTTCCAAGCCGATTGTATTTCAGTCCTTTTTTGGTCACTCCATTCCAAATTTTGTTTTATTTTCTAATTTTTGGTAAATGGCACATGCACAGTATTTGTGACATCCATGTTAAACATGCTCAATGAATAATAAAGGCTCCATTTCCTGGCCTAGACATTTGAGAGGCTGAACTAGAAGGATTAGTTTGGAAAATTTTATGGAATAGTTAACAAGGAAGCTTTGAAGTCTGGAACTTGTAGGGAGGCTTAAGTTGTGAAAGAAATTGCTAAATGCAGTATATTTCTTGTTATTAATTTTTCAATGAGAAGTATGTTAACTGGTCCCCCATGTAATTGATCATATCACTGGCAAGCTGCTGGCTGCACCAAATCTGATGTTCTGGAACTGGAAACATCTGATTTTCTGTCTCACACTCTTCTCAGCTCTGAAAGCACTATCAAAGTCCGGTCAGACCATGAAAGGAAAAATTCTATAAAAGAGTACACGGTCTTCCCTGGCTTAAGAATGGCATTACTACAGTCTAAGAACTGTGGTAAACTCTTGGCTTGATTGCTTGACCAGAGTAAAAGGAATTCATGATGAATCTTCAAGCACAATCAATCTAGCTTTAAAACCCTATCTCATACTTGTCTTGCATCTTCTAAAGACAAATTTAGGAGTAGCCTGCTGCCTCCCCTATTGCTTGTTGAAGAAGATCTTTTGTACTAAACTTTGAGAGAAGAGAATTATTCTTGAGGGGCAATCTTCATGAGATTCACAGGGAGCAATTATATCCAAAATGCCGAATATATATGTAGACTTTGTCACGTCCTTGGCCCCAAATCATAAAAATATAACGTAAATAAAACTTAACCCAATATACCGGGACATGACCCTACAATAAATACCGTTAGATAAACCTAATATAAATAGATAAAGGTCCAGAAACAAATGGCCACAAACCGAAAGTGGCCCGAAATCAATCCACTTGCTCAATAATAATGCAAATAAATACGGAAAGGCATCAACCACTCATAATAAACCCTATCAAACTACATGTAAAACATAATCTGAAGGTCCTCTGCCACATAAGCATACAACCTGAACTGAAAAGTTTAACTCACATACAAAAGCCAAATCCTAAACAATTTCTCCAAAATCTTCCCTCTGCCCATAATCCCATAAGAGATCCAAGCTTGTTAATCTGAAAGGTTAGAAAACACGGGAAGAGTAAGTATAATGCTCGGTAGAATATGTATAATTTATATACATGGATATACATTGTAAACATGAGGAAGGACATTGGCAATCAAATACAAATATGCTGACAACGACGATATATCGATAAAAATATATAAAATATATAAGAATTAAGGATATGTGATAATCTCATTAACAAAGGTCGAATATCGCAGATTGGGTTATGAATGCTTCTTCATAGCTTTGAGCCATATGCCACTATTCAAGACTCATGGGTGGGTTGACTATATATTTTCTTTTATAGAAGGGGTAAAATACCACTTTTCAAATTCATGGATATTAAGTACGACATTCAATAGCAAATAATATATTAAGGCATGTTTGAATATATTTTGTTAATTTTTTACAATGGTTCTGATTTAGTAAAAATAAAATGCTTTATAATATATAACAAATATACACATTTTTTCAACTTTGGAAAACAAATAATTTTTACAAGTTCAAGTAGAGTATTTTATCAAAATATTTGTATAAAGTGACATGTAAGGATAAATGTCCAAGGATTTTAAACTTTCTTGGCAATTTTTATAAATATAGGCACAAGCCTTCAATCTCATAAATGAGTGCAAAATTAACATACATGCCAAAAATAAGTGAAAATAAACATTGAAGGATCAAATGCTTGTAAATGTGGAAGAAATAACCGGAAGATTTTAATAACAAACGAATAAATAGGCTTAGATGTACTTATTTTAAATCAAATCTTACTAGTATCGGACACGAAGTAGTCTCGAAATCAACTTTCTTTGCTCTCTCTCATCTTCTCTTTCTCTCTTTTTCTCTCATCTCTTGAATTCTCAACCAAAATAACCCAAACATGCAAAGGATTGCCTTAAATAGCCAAATTGGCACATGAGCGTTAGTCATGTGCCTATTAGGCATTGGCGCTAAAATGCATGCGTGCATGTGTGCCCCTCAATCCAATCACAAGTGCTGCTACTATTGCTAGTCATGGACAAGCGAGCCTCTATAGCGTACAAGCACCACCAATTTTGTTAGTCATGCATGAGTGCCGCATCCACTGCGCATGAGCTCTGCCTATATTGCTAGTCATGCTCGAGTGCCTTGTGGGCGTAGGTTAGAGACTGACTCTCTTACCTCGAACACTTGATTCTTGATCTGAACACAAAATTATTCGAATAAATTCATCGAATTTACTTAATTATTGACGTCATAAAGCATTAATTAGGGTTCAAGTGTTACAGATTCAACAACGAAAGTAATTTATATACAGGAACATTTTTTTTGTTTGTTTGTGGTGACTTGAGGACAAAATGGGCTACTGTCCTTAGCTACCATTTGAATAACACTTTAGCTTAGATTTGTTTTAATCCTCTATGATATTTAGTCCTTCTGAATATGAAAATATCTGTATATCTTTTGATAGTATTTTGTGAATATGCAACTGCTTAGAGAAAAATGCATGGGAATCTTTGGTAGTAGTTGCCATTGAAGCACTGATTAAACATAGAAAGCATAGTTTGAAATCATTAAGTGTTTGGAAAATCATGTTCTAGCTCACTTTCAGGTATTTCTTGCCCGAAGTTTACTTCCACACTTATTTTTATATTGTATTGGGACCTAGGAATTCATCATTTTAGACCTGTTTCCTAATTAACTATTGCATAATTTCGTTTTCATTGGTTGTTTGTGGCTTGGCAACCATATAATTAGATTATTTCCCTCAGAGCTGATTGGATGCTAAAATCTATCCAAACCAAACCAAGCCTTTTTTGTAAGTGGGGTCAGCCATGGATTAAAATATTATTATCGATATCGGTTGAACTGGTACCAGTTGTATCAAGCAATACATATTGATCATTGAATGTTGCAGATTCAAAATTTTTTCTATGTTGCATTAAGCTGAATTATGAAATAAAATTTAATCCTATTTAATGATATTTTACATATTTGAAGAACCTTAATAACAAGTAACTACTTGAAAGTAGTAAAATGATAAAAGTAACACGAAATAAAGTTAACCATAACAACAATTCCGCAATAAGCAATGACTATCTGTAGAAGAAATAAAATTACAATACATGTTGAAGTTAGGCAGTAATTGCCTTGGTGAGTTCATTACCTTGTTGATCTTCGTCCCAAAGTATAACCCTCATCTATGATACTGGATTGGACAATTGATCTCGATATCTTCCTTGCCCTCAGCCACTGAAAAATACACAAGCAAGCCACTAGCAACCTCATCATTACTAGTCAGCAGTTTGTTATGAATTTCCATTTTTGTTTTTTTCTTATTCCATTACCTTTACCTTTCCTTTTGACAGTCTCCCTCACCATCGGCCCCTTCCTCTGACATATGCTGCTAGGGCTTTTTTGCAGATTCCTGTGAAGAAGGTCAGGACATATGGTGATCTACGTAATGTACTGATGAAGAGAATAGTTCTTTCTGCTTTACATTTCAGGATTAACACAAGATACAAGGTTCAATTCTTCTTATCTTTTATTCCCTTTCAGGCATAGCATAGGACTTGTAATGATTTTATTGCCTGGAGACTTGCTACTAATTCTACCGATGAGATTATCATGTTTTTCGTGTTTTTGTTTCTGTGTTTGCTTGTCTTCTGGCATCTTGCTTTGATTTGGATGAGATTTTTCTTCAATGAGCTGGCCCTATAACTCAACAAGCCCATAAATATACATGTATTTCATAGAACATCTTTAGGTACTTTACCTTGTTGAATAACACTTGGAGCAGGCTTCTGGATTTGAGTTTCTTCCAATTGGTGCATGTTGCTTATATATAACCAGACACCAGAGAAATGAATCTGTTAACTTAAAGCCAGATATCTATTACATGTGCTGGTTTGCGTGGTGGACTGGTTCTTGGTTTGCTTGAAGTCAACCAATTTCTTTCTATCCATGATATGTTAAATCTTTCCTCAATGCTATCATGCTATGTATTCTGTGATGTATAATGACAACTTTGTGAGCTGGTTCCTTGTGTGTTCTGTATCTTCTGCCTGTTTCCTTTATTCTTCCCATTTTTCGCTAATTTAACAGACTTCTACAGAGTTCAAATCCTCCATTCACCTCCATTGAGTTAGATCATAGTGATTCGGGAAGAGAAGGTTGCACAGTAACCACTCTTACAGTCACTGCAGAACCGCGAAACTGGCGTAAAGCAATTGAAGTTGCTGTTCAGGAGGTTTGGGCTCTTTCTCTCAGTTTGCGTTTACTCATTTTTTAATTTCAAACTCTCATATAATCTTGAATACTTCCTGATGCATGAGATTTTAATTGTTATTTTTCCTTCTTTAATTTTCATATTATCAAAGTATATTTTTATGACAAATGAATAGTTCATTTTCCTTTTCTCCTTTTTTCATTTATTCAAATCTCTCACTCAAGATGGTGGCATTTGTTTCAATCTTTTGGATTTTTGAATGTAGTATGGCATGTAGTGAAGATGCAACTGGTCTTGTCCAGCTTGTCAGTGGAATGATGTGGAAGTGGCAAAATTCTTTGAGTTCAATTTCGTTTAAGATGGATGTTGTCTTAATGTGGTATATTTAGTTGGTTACTCGGTTTTGGGATTGTAGGTACGAAGGCTTAAAGAATTTGGTGTTACAAAAGGTGAATTAGCCCGCTATCGTGATGCATTATTGAAAGATAGTGAGCATTTGGCAGCTATGATTGATAATGTGCCATCTGTGGACAATTTGGATTTTATCATGGAAAGCGATGCGCTCGGCCACAAAGTGATGGATCAACGTCAGGGGCATGAAAGTTTGGTTGCTGTTGCTGGAACTGTTAACCTTGAAGAGGTAATTCCCACATTCTTTTCAGATTGAAGGCTGATCAATTTTGCATTCCTGAAAGCGTGTTTTTGACCTTGAAAGCTGCATAAATGGACATTTGAAAATGCATCTGTTGAAGTATGAGCATTGGAATGTGAAAGACATTCGTAATAGTTGGAAGTATGAGCATTGGAATGTGAAAGACATTCGTAATAGTTGTGGATGGCACAACATGTTCTTGGTGCTTCTAGTGGGTTTTTTTTTTTTTTCCCTTTTTGCATGAGTCTATCTTTTTATTTCATTTATTAAATTTGGTGTAATCATCACGTTGATTACTCTAAACTTCCTTTGGGAAATCTCGCTACCTTTTTGGCTTCTGATCCCTTGAAACGGCATTACTTAGAGAGCATTTATTCCTTATATTAAATCTTTCCTCATTGCTATGGATTTGATTATATCTATTGTGTAATCATTGCATGGTGTATCCGTCATTCAGCTGTAGATCATGACAGAAACATAGCTTGTCAGATTCCCCTCTCTCTGGGGAGTTGTCTGGTGGAGGGACATTTTCTTTCCTAAACAGTAACTATGAGACTCTCTATGGATTTTCATTCTTGTTATTTTGTCTTATGGAAGCTATGTTTAATAACCATTGGCAAGAGTGATTTTTTTAAAATTTTTTCCTCAGTGGGGGGTGGTTAGATTATTTAGTAAGTGCAATAAAGTGTATTGGGTACTAAGCACTTCCTTTGTTTTTGATCCTCTGAAAATGCCCAGAGAAGGAAATCTTTTCTTTTTGTCCTTGACCACTCGGAATTGCAAATGTGAGGCCTCCTAATTGATAACAATGTTTCACCTATGGTGGTGTATGACAAAATGTGAACGCCAAAAACAGCTGCCTTCTAAGGTGGGATGCACATTTCTCTCTTCTAATGGAAGTCATAAGTTATGACTTTCAATTACCCCAGATCAAAAAGGGACGACATTCTTGTTTATTGAAAGAGAGGGAAGGGATCCCTGTGCACTCTTGCAACTTCTGAAGTAGGGCTAATCAAGCAGATCATCTGCCTCTTTTTCCTGTATATGATATTATCTGAATTTTCTAACAATTCCTTTATCCTTAATACTGCAATGAAGGTCAACTCTGTTGCAGCTGAGGTGTTGGAGTTCATCTCTGATTTTGGAAAGCCAACTGCTCCTGCTGCTGCAGCAATTGTTGCATGCGTTCCAATGAAAGTGCATGTTGACAGTATGGGTGAAACTGAGTTCAAAATATCACCAAGTGAGATTTCAGCGGCTATAATAGCAGGCCTAAAGGAGCACATAGAGGCTGAACCAGAGGTACCTTTCCTAGAATCATTGCCCATTTGCTATTTCAAGATCAAACTGCTTTGTTGTCTTTTCATTTAGGCTGTTAAATTGATTATCGTTCTCTCATATTTGCAGCTTGAAGTGCCAAAAAATTTGATAACTTCATCACAGCTCCTGGAATTGAGATTGAAGCGCAGGCCATCATTTGTCCCCCTAGATTCAGAATTGAATATCACTAAATCTTATGACAAAGAGACGGGGATCACTCAATACCGCCTTTCAAATGGAATTCCTGTAAATTATAAGGTATTTACCCATCCTTGTACTGTTTAATGTAGTGAGGGTTTTGAGTTGTGAACTTGTAATTTTGGAGTAGATATTGAAAGCAAGCTTGTAAAATGCATTTTGTTGTGTCCTCAAGGTCTAGAATTTGTAAATTAGGGAAATTGCCTCTCCACAATTTAGTGGTTAGTCGACATCCATCTAACCCATTCAAACCATGCAATGCAAGAGGCTTATGCTCAAGACCACTCTTTTAATTGTAGTGTATTTTTATCACTATAATCATTATCTATTTTCTGCTGTTCCATTGCTGTTGTTTTTGTTCTTGTTATGTCGCATAAAATATCTACTTGGAATTATTTTGGAATATTGTTTGTATTCAGTCTCATATCCTTCCACACTTTCTGAAAAGATTTTCTTTTCTAAAATCTACCACTTGGTTCTTTTGAGGCAGTTATCTTTTTCCATATTATCTTATTATCACATTTGTAGCCTTTTCTCCCTTACCAATTGTTGGAAAACTATAGTGGAAAAGCAATTCTTTCTTCCGCTGCATCTCATGCTGATTTTGTGATAATATTCTTCTTGTAGAGATCCATCTCCTGTTTTAATATTGTTGGGATATTAAAAACATCTGCAAAATATATGCTATCTCTGAATTAAATAGATAATTTTGACCAACTCCTGTGGTTTCTCCACTTCTTACTTTCATTCTCCTTCTGCACAAGAATATTCAGAATCTTTAGTTAATGTTCCTTATGCTAGCTAGAAGTGTTTTTACACAAGCTTTTAAAGTGGTACATATTAGGTAAAACATGGAGTACATGTTGACTCATGCATCCTTTCTTCTTCTAACATTTAGGGTGGGTAGGCCGCTTCTGTTTGTTCTTTTTGTTCATGATTGTGAATTGTCTACCTTGAGTTGTACCTAAGTTCTATCATTGTAATGTCAACATAGATCTCAAGGAGTGAAAACCAGAGCGGCGTTATGCGGCTTATAGTGGGTGGCGGACGGGCAGTGGAGAGTTCAGATGCGAAGGGATCAGTTGTTGTTGGAGTCCGAACACTTAGTGAAGGAGGTCGTGTCGGCAGCTTTTCCAGGGAACAGGTAGAGTTTGTCTAGGACATGTGGATGTATTTATTCAAGATATAGCAACTTACTTCTTCAGCTCTGGATTGTGTTATGCAGCTTTATTGCATAATATGTTGTTTTTTGGTTTTTGTAATGTTTTCGTTGCCATTTATTGAGTTATGACAGCCCATGTGGGGTATGAAAATATAAGTATCAGAATCGTTTGCGGCCATATTCATATTGGACATGTTAGATATGTAGGAAGTAAAAAATTTTATACGGATCATAAGCTAATAGGAAAATATTAGGTAGATCAGCCGGTACAATATATGTTACAATTTTATCATAATATTAGGAGATATCTGTATTAGGGTCCCAATGTCGACATATATCAAACTTTATATCGGATATTAGTTGATATTTCATTCCATACACATGGTATTATCTTGATGTTTACTGGCCAATGTCTCTCCCTACAAGAGATGCATTTGAAAAGATAGGAAAAAATTTGGCATGTGAAGGTATATAGAAAACAAGCTAATAATAATACCAACTTGTCTACACTTTTGTTGGCCTATTAGATATATTCTGTAAAATTAACCATAGGTCTTCTCAATAAATGAACTTGAAAGTTAAACACAATGGCCTTACGCACAGGGCTTTGCACATTATAGGCTATAGGAGGAGTCTGATATATGCAACTTTACCACTACACTAGGGGAGGCCATGGAATAAAATATTGACTAATATGTAAAAAAATCAACTGACATATATTGGTGTCGGCCCCCCAATACCAAAATAAACTGCGATGTCACCATATAAGCAATACATTGCAATATATCAGATGATATTAAAAAGATTAGCTGGTACACTCAATATGACTAATATATTGGCCAACATTTTACTCCAATCTTTTTGTTTTGCTTCACATGCATGAGCCCTATGCTTTTCTCATCTTCTTTGCTATTCAGTATCCCAGATGACCAAGCTACCCAAAATTTTTCCTTTCTTCAAATCTAGCACAACTAAATCATACCTAAACCATAATCTCATAATTTTAAACAAATTTCATCTTTCAAAAGCTTATATTTTATCATAAGGTGTTGGTTCCATAGGGTTAAATTTTAGTTTATGACTCGGTTTTGATGTGGTCATAAGGAAAAGAAATTTTTGTGTCTGATACACTTGATACGTATTGTCCAATACAGCTGATATTGATACTAATGTCAATACATCAATTTATAGGAGACGCTATTAATGAGGTTTGAACCCATTATTTATAAGTCAGAAAGGAGTAATGTTATCCTTGCTTCAAGACTAACCAATTCACCATCTAAACCTGAATATAAAAATCTTTAAAATCAGTACTTGTTCCACTTGCAAGTTGCAAGTCTTTGAATGAAGCATGTAGATGAAATGAAATGTCGGCTTGTTTAGCTCTGAAAATGCTCTGTTCAAGATAACTTCTCTAATATGAATCTTCACATGCTCCATCCATATTACATAAACAAAAATGTTAGAAAATCAGTAGTATTAATCATGGTTTGCATCTGGTATATCTGGTCCTGTTCTTGGATTAACTTTACTTCTCCATTTATCTTTGTACATCTGACACTGATGTACAAATGCAGGTGGAATTATTCTGTGTAAATCATCTGATAAATTGCTCTCTAGAATCTACAGAGGAATTTATCTGTATGGAGTTCCGTTTTACTTTGAGAGACAATGGGATGCGTGCAGCTTTCGAGTTACTACATATGGTTCTTGAGGTAAAAATTGCTGGAGCCACCTTTTTATTTATTTTATTTTTTTTCTGTCTGTCTGTTAGTCATCCACCCAGTGGATTATTTCACTTGACCCAAGTTCAAGTTTATTTGTTATTTTGTTCATGTCCAAACATGCTCGTGGGTTTGCATGGGATGTTTCCACTATTATTTTATGGTAAAATACATTACCATGGACTTTGTTACATGATAATTTTGACTGAAGTTCTAATTACACTCTTTGGGCCTTCATGCCAATAGTTTGTTGTTTCCAACCCTTTCCTTTGCAAAAGTTGAAGTACTATATGAAAATAAGATGGCATTAACTGGGGAACAACTATATTTTGAATGAGTATTACCTCTGAACTTGATGCATACCATCACATCATCTTAGCTTGTTCAGCTATTAAACGGATATTTTTGAAAGGAGTCATTAACCTCATTTAATCGTTGTTGGACAGTAACCTTCTATCTGCTGATGCATGATCCTTGGACTGGATTTGACATGCCCCAAAATGTGGTCGGAATTTGTAAATTACTTGTCAAAAAAACTTGGCTACTTGATAGACTCATGTTTGATCAGCTTAGTGTTGGTGCTACAAAATTTCTTGTTCTTTTGTTTTAATAGAGAATATTTATATTCGCATCTCAGATATTGACTTGGACCAAATACTAAAAGTGCAATGCTGGATATATATATATATCGTAGCTCATACAGTAAGAAGATAGGCATATTTTTTGTGTTTTTGGACAGACATATATCTATCTCAAAGTTTCATTGTCTCTCTCTATATTTGCTCTCTAAAAGAGAAGCTCAACAAGTCTCTTGCTTTCTCTCTGCAGGGGAGGGGTAGAGATATCATATTTGCATGTATAACGAGCATCTCCTGTTTTCTTTATGTCCTTGGTGATGTTTTGAGAAAATTCTCAATTGGGAGTCCACCCTTGTTGTGCATTACTCAATGTAAGCCATGCTACTTGTCCCACATAGTTTAACCTCCTACCGACTGAGATTTGCACAAAATCTCAACTTACAACTCAGACGTCTGTTGATCCACCACACATTATATACTGCAGCCACCCACCCACCCACCCACACGCACATCTCTTGCTATGTGTGCATTGCTTTTGGTTTCTTCGTCCCTTTTTTTCTTTTCGCTAAAGTTTTTCTTTCCCTTACTGAATTTTGTTGCTGGCATGCAGCATAGTGTTTGGCTGGATGATGCATTTGATAGAGCAAGGCAATTATACTTATCATATTATCGGTCGATTCCAAAAAGCTTAGAGCGTTCAACTGCTCACAGGCTTATGCTGGCAATGTTGAATGGAGATGAGCGATTTGTTGAACCTACACCAGAATCGTTACAGAATCTCACACTGCAGTCTGTAAAAGATGCAGTGATGAATCAATTTGTAGGGGCAAATATGGAGGTATGTACTTTCTTGATTTTGAAACTTTCTATTTGTATTTGTGTTGAATGTAATGTTCTGGTGATCTTTGGCATTTCTTGAAAATATAGGTTAGTATTGTTGGTGACTTCTCAGAGGCGGAGATTGAATCTTGTATTCTTGATTACCTTGGTACGGTTAAAGTGACTCACATGTCTGACAAAGATCAAATTAATAGCCCAATCACATTTCGGCCATCACCATCTGATCTACAGTTTCAGCAGGTGAGTTGATGTATTACATAAAGCTTGAAATTGTTGTGTTGCTTGTCATGTCTCTTCCTCTGCTTGTTCATTTGGTTGGTTTGTTACAACATGCAACTTGGCCGCATGAGCTGATTTTTTTGGACTTTTGCAGGTCTTTTTGAAGGACACTGATGAGAGAGCTTGTGCCTATATTGCGGGCCCTGCTCCAAATAGATGGGGATTTACTGTTGATGGCAATGATCTTTTTGAATCAATTTATACTACTAAAACTGAAAATGGTAAGTTGGATTATGTTTATATTGTTGGGATTCAATCTCCTCCTGTTCCTTCCGTCTATTTCCATGATCTACAGAGTTGGCTTGACCTGCCTCTCTTCCCGCTGCAGTTCCACATACCTGCATGTAAGGCAGAACATAGTTAGTGTAAATTGCTCTGATCACCAAAGAAACACTTATCTTTCACCATTATGGAGATTCACTAGGTGCTTCCTATGTGAAAAATGTCCTAATGTCATGGAAAAGAAGCATAAAAAACGAATGGAGAGCTGAGGCGCTGAAGACAGCTCCAATGATGTTTTGGTGTCTTTTATCGATGGATTCTTTTGTTTCCAAAAGTAAAAGAATGGCATAGAATATATATATATATTTGGCCTAGATATTTTACCCTCTTTAGAGTTCTACCTTAGCGTGTGTTTATGACCATGACTATGTCCTGAGGATGTTAGATAGTAGTCATTACATGATGGTTATATTTGTCATGTGCTATTTCTATTTTGTTAATGATTTCATGCAGAATTCGGAGGAGCTTGATCCTCTTGCTATTCTGATATGTTCGTTAGGTATTGTTATTTGGATTAATATTAAATGGATCATATAATTCATATTGCTTCACTAAATAAAGGAGGAATTTTTATCCTGAACTTCTGTTGAGTCTTCAAGATACTGCCCGCAGAAGTAATAAGGCTGTTGTGGCATCAATATGGCTTACTTATTTTAGATTGCTCATTATATGCATAGAGGTACCTTGGAATAGTTTTGTCTGAATCATGGGTTGACAAGAGGGCCGTGTTCATTGATTTCTTTTGTTCCACCTTCACACTTCTCGAAAATTGCCTGTGGAGGACATCCCCCAGCTTCATAATGACTCCCTCCCTGTAATGAATTCTCCTGTTATGAATGACATAGATAGTGCAGTCTTAGTATGGCAATTGATATGACAGAGAAAGATAACTC
Organism: Nepenthes mirabilis; assembly: GCA_025585075.1. Lineage (NCBI taxonomy): Eukaryota > Viridiplantae > Streptophyta > Magnoliopsida > Caryophyllales > Nepenthaceae > Nepenthes > Nepenthes mirabilis. The sequence goes on from JAODPA010073103.1 coordinate 21,314, forward strand.
TTTATAGATGAGAAATCAAAGATGGAGAACAGTGATGGGGAAAAGAAGCTGCAGAGCAAAATTCGGGGCCATCCACTTTTCTTTGGCATCACAATGGGGCTGTTAGCTGAGATCATAAATTCTAGGTAACCTGTTAAATTGCATTTATCTTTTGACTTTGAACATGGAATATGCGCCACTTTTCTTTGAATGGGGCTGCCATTTGAGATCATAAATTATAGGTGACTCCTGTTAAATTGCAATTGACTTTCAACATGGAGTTGGTGCAATGTTTTTGCTACTCCTTGATAGTCTTTACATATCTTCTCCATCCACTATAATTTAATGGTTACATATCATTTCTAATTCATTGCAACTTACTTGCAAAATGTGACCGTTGTTGACTTTGTTGTGTATATTTTACTATATATTGTGATCATCCCAATAAGCTACATTATCCCTCTATGCGTGACATTAGTTTATTTTTTTCCTCTTTGGCAATAGATTATATATATATGTATATATATATGTAGGTGTTTGTATATGTAGGTGCGATTGGTGAAAGATAAATAATCACATTCCAAAATGACACCACTTGGTTTTACCCATGTCAAAAAATTATTCTCTTGATGAATTTCCAAAATACTACCAAATTATTAAAGTAAACCTGGACTCTTGAAATGACCAAAGCAATTTTTTTTTAACGAAAAAACCCATCAATTCTTGCCATAGTACACATTCCATTCCAGCCTTTTAGTTTCCCATCTTTCCTTCCACTTGTCAAGCCCTTACTCATGCAATTGTTTGACACTGGAGGGAAATAATTTGCTCCAAAAATGTTGACGCTTTGAGCTTATTACTTCTGATATATAAGTTGCTAGAAAATCCCTTTCCTTCAGACCATTAGAGGCGAAATAATAACTGATGATAACATAAAGTTAATCTGGAAATCCTTCTCAATGCTGAATAGCTGATTGTATAAAAAGTTTGAATGTCAGTACGTCCAGAAACTTCTTCTCTAACCTTACAGTTGCTACTGTCATAGAAAAATCTAAAATGGCATCATGTTACAGAAAATGCATTGTGCTTTACTGTTTGGTAGGGTTGGCCAGGTCAGTGCTGATTATGGCAATGATCCTCAACCTGGCTGGTTGACCTTGTTATAATTGGGAGTAGCAAACAACTTTCTTTTAAGCAGATGAGTGTTATCAGCATTTTAGTTATTCTCTCGAATCATGCAGAATTTTAGTTAATTGGACAAAATCTTGTTTGCTTAGGCCTCATTCTCCATTGCAAGAAATGAAAATGTTTTCCATTCATCTCCGCTGTTTTGTTTAGTCATTATTCCATTCTAATAGGATGATCTAAGGTGGAAGATCATCTTCACGTATGTACACAGGCTCAAGTGATTTCTCCTGATTCCCAATGCTTAAGTCAGTGGCTGTAAGGTGGTCATAATTTTTAATTATGGCAGCATACCAATTTGATCTCCAAGTATTAGTGCAGCAAGCACCTTCTTCTTAGACGTGTAGAACCCACTGTTTTAGTTGTATCACTTGAGATTTCATGGAGATTATAATTGAAGTTAAATAGTTTCCACAAATGTTATTCCTGAAATGTTATAAATTATCTGCAGATTTTTTTTCTGTAGCATCAAGATTTTTTGTGTGGTGACAGATTATTCATAAGCTCAAGTGCATTGTTTGAGAAAGTTAATTCTTTATCTTTCCGCTGTAGTTGTTTTCTTACTTGCATACCCAATATTATCCTTTCATTACTTGATCGTTCTTTGCTATTGCTTGTGCAGACTTTTCACAACAGTTAGGGATTCGCTGGGATTGACATATGATGTATCTTTCGAACTAAACTTATTTGATAGGTTAAAACTTGGGTGGTATGTGATCTCGGTGACATCAACTCCAGGCAAGGTACATACCCCATTATAGTCATGCAGCTCTTTTTTTTTTTTTTTTTTCCCCCATATGGGTTTGTTTAAACTATTAGTCCTAATAAAACAAACACCCAGGTTTATAAAGCAGTGGATGCTTGCAAGAATGTACTGAGAGGTTTGCATAGCAATAAAATTGCACAAAGGGAGCTAGACAGGGTCAGTCATCTTTACATTTCAAGAGTTGTTTTCCATACTTTTTGTTGATTAGAGGAATAAAGATCTCAATTAATTCTGGGTGGAGATGCTAACATTTAATCTATGCTCTTTGAATTCAATTTGGAACGCATCTGGTCGCAGATTACTGACAAAAACTGCTGTCCTCCTTACATCCCTCTCCAGGGACCCTTTCAAAACACAAAATAATATGATAGAATCATAGTTCATATGAATATGAAATGAACATAATATGTCAAATAAAATTATGCTAAATAAAGGAGGTTATATTGTTCAAAATTTCACAACCCAATCTATATTGTAACATTTACCAGCAGCAGAGGGCCCATTGCTGATGGCTTGCCAAGGGGAATGATTTAGGTAGCTTTCCTCCAATAGTGTTTTTTTTTCCTGTGAAATGCTCTTGGTGGTTATCAATATCGATTTAGCTAGCAATGTTTACGAAGGATATGAATTGTGAAGGGCATCTCTTGTGGAAAATAAACATTATATCAATATTATTTTGATGTGGATGTGGAACAGGGACAGAGAGGGAGATGGAAGGAGGGGAGGGGAGTTTTTATTTTGGATTAGATGCATGTACATATGAAGGAGATGGGTTCAAGTTTACTTCTTTGTGGGTTTATCTAATTGTATTAAAGGTTGAAACCATGAATGAAAATATCAATATCGAGATCGGTATCGGTTGCGGTCATATCGGCATCAGACATATTAGACAATATGTATCGGTATTTGTTATATCATAAGAGAATTTTTTTTTTATAAATTGTAAGTTGATAGGGTCGTATCGACCAATTTATTGTTGGTACGGAAACATATTGCGATATTGTCGCTATATTGAAAACTATTTGTATCAGGGGCTTTGATACTTATACATATTGGCCAATATTTGTATCATTGGTTGAAACATATGATAATTACTAGGTAGCTAGGTTTGAAGTATTATTTTCTATGCATTAAAATATCTTCTTCTTGTTCTAACCAAATTTGTGACAATATATTTGTATCATTGGTTGAAACATATGATAATTGCTAGGTAGCTAGGTTTGAAGTATTATTTTCTATGCATTAAAATATCTTCTTCTTGTTCTAACCAAATTTGTGACAATTATAAAAGCATTAAGAACCCGCTTTTTCGCCCAGCTAGATGGAGTGGAGTTGGTTGGACTTGTTTGTAGAAGACAGAGGAGGAACTGAAACATCCCCCCCCCCCCCCCAAAAAAAAAAAAAAAATTGAAAAAGAAAATAAAGAAGGCACCTTGTATACACGGGTGAAAGTCACAATTGAAGTAATAATTTTTGATTTGGCAGACGTTAATAGATGTCCTTATGCTGCCAGAAACAGCTTGAAGAATTATCTGTTGTGGGTCCATTGTTGTAGTTCTTATTAAAATTGGCATGCCTATTTTTTTATTTTTCAGCAAAATATTGTATTTCTTTGTGCGTTTGTCACTTGTATCTGTTAGAATTTGTTGAATGAATCTTATGTTTCAGGCCAAGCGAACCTTGTTGATGAGGCATGAAGCTGACATCAAGTCCAATGCTTATTGGCTTGGATTATTGGCCCATTTGCAAGCTTCTTCTGTTCCCAGGAAGGTAAAACTATTGACATTGATCTATGCATCCCTACTCGTTTCTTGTTATGCTGAAGAATTTGTTCATGAGCTCCTTGTTGTTTGTGCTCTTTTACCAACTCTTAAGTGCTCCAGATTGTTGCATAAAAATATTTTTTTTCTCTCTCGTCTGAGAACTTCATCTTTTCTTTCTTCTCTTTTGTGTGGATCAGGACATATCATGCATAAAAGACCTAACCTTCCTTTATGAAGCTGCCACCATTGAGGACATATACTTAGCATATGAACAACTGAAGATAGAGGATGATTCCTTGTATTCTTGCATTGGAATTGCTGGAGCCCAGGCCAGAGACGAAATTTCAGGTGAAGTTTAAATTTTTTATGCTTAGTTATGATTTTCCCATTTCTTTGACTTTGTTTTTTTACCAAGCATTTCAAAGAGCAAAGTATCTTATGTGTATATATAAAGTGGGTTATAGGTGGTGGGAATTTACCATATGGATGTGGCACATTATGGTGAAGCAGAGATTAATCAAAATTTGCATTCCTTTTGCTTTAATTTTGAGTGACTCACTTAAAGGGGGAGGTCTCATTCATTGAGCCATCATTTTTTATTTATGTTATCTGTCGGTTTTTTTTTAAACTCACATGCATAATTATGGTTATTCTGGGATGTATCAAATTAGTATTGTAATGTCACATTTGTCCCTGGTATTACTTCATGGCCTTGCGCATGAATATATGTGTTAATTTGCTCAAACTGTATCCCTATGGTTACCTATGAGCATCAAATAATATGCTCAAATTCCTTGTCTTACAGTTTGTTATTTAAGTATTCAGTAGCTATTATTGTGACATTAGATTTTACATTTTATGATTATGAGTGGATTTCTTGTTCATTTTGAGTAAGTAGGACTTAATTACTTCCGAGGGTTGATTAATTGATCAAGAGGGGAAACAGAACATCTGACTACCAAAAGAAATTTAAGAAGAAATTTTCATTCTGTCATCTTGCACCTGTATCCATAGAATGTTTTTTAAAGAGAAAAATATAAACCTTGCATCTCATGGGATAATTAAATACTTTAGAGTTAATTAAACGGTTTAGAAGGGGAAGGCATATATTTGACTACCAGATGTAAGAAGAATTCTTCTTTTTTCATCTGGGGCATGCATCAATATAATTTTTTCTTGAATATATATATATAACTTACGACACACAGGCTAATTAAATAATTAAGGGGAACATCACAATTAAGGAACAAAAGGTCAGAGGATGGCGGGACTCGTTTTCCGGTATGTCCACTGACACTCAAGTCAGAAAATTTTCTCAAACGGATAGAAAAATAGGAGGATGAGTGAATAATGTATGTTTCGGGAGATTTAGTGTTAGCGGATGGCAAGGCTCTGACGGATGCGCTAGGCTGGGGAGCCGGTTTGAGATAGAGAATTGGGTTTCGACGAGTGCGCTTAGCTGGGGAGCGGCTTTGATATGGAGGACTCGGCTTTGGCTAGTTCGCTCTGCTAGGAAGCGGCTTGGAGACAGGTTTGCTCATCGGGGAGTGATATAGAGAGAGAGAGATGCACTCGATGAGGAGCGGCTCGGTGGCGCCTCATCGTGTTTGAGAGTCCGAGAATTTAGAGAGCACCTCAAAGTTTGGTCTTAGGGATGCTTCTTTGAACCCAAAATCCCCCTCCTTTGCCGAGGTAAATGGGTATTTATAGTGCTAGAGCCAGTTTAGCCTTCCTTGGGCCTTACGGTTGGTGCCGTATAGGTTTGCTGAGATGTCCTTGCGATCACGGGGACTGGCTATGGAAACTACTGCTATTTGGGAATATTCTCTCAACTGCCAGAGCGATCGTGGAGGGCTTGGCATGGCAATTTCCATCTGAGAAGATTTGTTGAGTTATGATTGCCATCTTGAGAGTAATGCGCAATCATGGGACAGTATTTTGGTAATATTTGCCGAGCTGTCAGGGGGATCGTAGGGCAGCATTATGTTGCCGTAATTGTTCATTCCAAGCTTGATAGTTTCAGGCTGATCCGCTAGGGCCAACTGCTGCTAGCATCGGTCCCTTGGCTGCGAGGAGTTCTTCTTGGGCACTCTTCCTCAGCAGGCTGGATTTCGGGCTGGTCCAGGGGTTAATAAAAAAATATTTTCTTTCTTTTGTTGAGATGTAGATGCAAAATCACATGAAAAATGAAATACTTTTTGTTTGATTGTCAAGGAAGAACAAAGAGAAATTGTTTCAAACCCTTATGACATGTTTGGTTGGAGGGAATAAGGAGGAAATAGAATTGCTATTCCCTGGAAATAGATATTCCTCCGTTTGGTTACAAATTTAATCGAGAATAACAATTTCCACCATTCATGTAGGAATAACAATTCCTACATATTATTATTATTATTATTATTANTAATTTGCTATCAACTCTTTACCTTAAAATTAATAATGGAATATTAATTTTCACCTTATTCTATTCTAACAACCAAATATGAAAATAACAATTCTAACTCTATTTTCATCTTATTCTATTTCTTAGAATAACTATTCTATTCCCACATTATTCTATTTTAACAACCAAATGTACCGTTAGTGTTACGATTTCTTACATTTTTTTATTGTAAATTAAGCATAGGAAAATATTTTTTTGATATCTTTTTTCCTTTCATCTTAATTTTTTTTAGAACTAAACAGGCCCTAAAAGTTTATTTTATTGAAAAAATATAACCCATGCAAATATATATACTTGTCCTAAGCAACCACTATGGATTTCTTCTGGTGCTGCACTATCTTCGATGCCATCATCCTGGTACCCCTTCTTGGGTTTAACTGAGATCTACAGCCTCTCATGGAATACTATTAGCTAGTTTCACCATAATTTTTGTGTCCTTATCTTATCAGGTTTTGCTCTCCTTGCTAAATCATAAATTGATTTTAGATGCAACTTCCATGGAGGAGGATGAATCTTACGGAGGAGATCAGAACATTGTGCCTATGGGGCGCGGGCTATCAACTATGACACGGCCAACTACATGAACTTCCTTTATTGTTTGATGGATGAAATTCTCAGTGAAGAAATATCCACTTTGCAAGGTATGCTGTCTGCACTGGAGAGATTCTTTATCTTATTATTTAATGATATGTTCAGATTATTTTTTTCCCCATTGAGATAATTTTTTATCACTCTCAAAAAGAAGAAAAGAGAAGGTAACTTGACATGAGGGCAATGCTTTTTTTTTTTTTCATTCTTCATTTTTCATTTATGTCTGGTTATGTTTGGATCAAAGAAGATGTGAAAAGAAGGAAGAGATTGAAATAAAATATTTTTTCGTATTTGGATTATATGGAAAATTTTATGGAAAAAAGATTGTATAGAAAATGTGCGAAAGTATTGATGTTTTATTGGGAATTATTTGTCATTTAAAATCAAGAAGAAAATAAAAAAATAGAAGGCAAAATCTAATTTTCATATTAAAGGCATGTATTTTTCTTCTCTTTAATTTTTTTTGATAACTAATCAAAGAAAATGTTTTTCTTGAAAATTTATTTTCTTTCCAATATGAATTTCCATAGCATCTAAATAAAACAAAATAATTTTTTTTTTCGTTTT